>MCJB01048541.1:126260-144638 GCA_002018475.1 Nicotiana obtusifolia
GGGGGTAGGAACAAGAGGCAGGTGGGTTTTAATTAGTGACGGCATCAAAATGTGCTAAAAATGTTAATTATATATAAAATCAATACAAAATCAAGTTCATCAGCCAAAAAGGGCAATATAGGCCCAGTTTTGCAACGACAAGGATAGCTTTGAGACCAAGTTTTAATAGAAGGCAAAGTCAAACCATTTTGCATAGCTCAAGGACATTTTTGACCCTTTCCCCTGGATTAGTCCTAGAAGAAGCTGTCATCCTTTTTGTTAAAAGAAGATTTCTTTTGAGTAGGGTGAATGGGTTTGAGTTTTAATTAGTCTACTATCTAGTGTAATTTAGCTGAGGATGCAGTTCGTGTCGGACCTATGACACTGCACTAGGGGGGTCAATGATCAACGGCAAGCAAGCGGCAAAAGTAGAAAGAGCCAAGAGATGTTACATTTGTTGGCGGGTAATTAGGTTAACTTAGTGTAGTTGGCCATTTTATAGTGTTTGTATTAATGAATGGGAGGCGTACCAAACTTTGATGGTTAAATGGGTGCATGCAGATCTAGGAACATTGTTTGTCATCGCTTTCCTTTTCGTCATTTGGATGGAAAAAAAACCTTTACTTGTTATGGCTGTATAATCATGAACAACCAAGCTTGTGTTTGATTCTAAAATCTTTGTTGGAAGTATATTACCCATACATTTTTTAAAATTTATTTCTTATTCTGTAACGGATTAGTCCTTGAAGAAGTAAGTCGTCATTTTTCTTTTACAAAAGCTTGTTTGGGCAAGGGGGTCAACGATGTGCGACAAGAAAACAACAAAAGTAGAGAGAGCCGATAGATGTTGCATTTAAGCGGAGCAATTTACAAATTTTATTCTAGTTAGTTAAATATGCACAACTCCACACATGATTAACTTAACAAATTTAACTATTCACAATACGTGAGAGCTACCCAGCGGCAAGTTTTTTTTATTTTATATACACACACACACACACACACACACACATACATATATTGTATATCATATCATTTGTTCACCTTTCGCCATGTCACTATGTCTCCCCCTTTATCCGGTCTTGAGACCGGCAATGTGAGCAAAGCTCACACACGCGGAGTTATAGTAATTAATATATAGATGGTAATTTTGTTTATTGTTTGAATTATTCATAAATTAAATTATAATTACAAATTTAATTGTCATGATGCAGCCTCACGGTGAGCATAGAAGGAACGACTCTTCCGCCTTTTATTAAACAATTTTACTTTTCTTCATTGGTTTTCAACTTCTTATTTTTGTTTAAAAAAAACATAAATATTTACAATTTGTATAAATAACCTAGAAATAAAAAATAACAATTAAATGATAAATGGGTACAACCCGTTGCATGAAGCATCCGGCATTCACGTAGGATCCAGGGCAAGGCTGCACCCTAAGGGGTGTGATATAGGCAGCCTACAAGCTACCCTAATGCAAGCATCAATGGCTTATATAAGTCACATGTGACAATTTTACCGTTGCTCCAAGATTGTCCTTCCAATTAAATGATAAAAAATTAGCCAAAAACAACACATTATTCCTCAAACACGTCCTTTCTTTTTGAAAAAATTGGGCAAATCGCATTGTCTTGTTTAAAATGAAAAGATAAATAATACCCTGGATTTTGTGATTTGAACCCGCGATTTTAGCCGAATGGATGATAGCCTTCACCATTATACTAAATTCCATCATTTATATTTAAAAAATTCAATCATTTATATAAATAGTTAATTTTTTACGGCCGAAGGGCTTGCTTAAACATAGATCCAGCCATATTAGCATCTGATGGGCTATATCTTTGTGCTTCCTTTTGGCAATACAGCTAAGGTTGGCATGTCTTTTGCCTTTCCAGAGGCTTATCCGATGTTTGCTCTTTGGTTTATTTCAAAGTGTACAGCTGTATTAAATTTTGATGTCTCTCTCATGGACTCTTATTGAGATTGTGCCTAAATGTCAATCCCTATTACCATAATTCCAGTCTCATGGAGTTTTGACTGCCGTTCAAATCTAGTAAAACATTTTTTTTTTTTTTTGGCTAGAGAAAGGTCTTTCTTTTTCATTTGGTGGTTAAGGGGGTTGTTAGGCAACTGTGCAGCTCATTGTATTTCACATGTGCAGTGAGTTATTGTTCTTATTATGGGAAGAAGTTTGACCCTGAGCCAGGAAGATGTAGAAGAACAGATGGAAAGAAATGGAGGTGCTCCAAAGATGCACATCCTGACTCCAAATATTGTGAGCGGCACATGCATCGAGGCCGTAACCGTTCAAGAAAGCCTGTGGAATCTCAATCTACTTCCCAGTCCTTGTCGACTACGATATCACACACGACTACTGGGAGCAGCAATAGAAATGGAAGTTTCCAAAGTACTAGTAGTGGAAACTTCCACAACATGCCATTATATTCCGTTGCTAATTCAGATGGACTGGGTTATGGAAGCACTGCAACAAAGCTTCAAATGGAGCGTGTCTCTTATGGGATAAATAACAAGGAGTATAGGTACGTCCATTTTTGCCTCTATGGTTCCTGTTCTCCGTAGATGCATTTTTCTCCTATACTGTCATGCACCTTCATTATGCAATGTTATAAAGAGTTCTCAAGTGGTTGGCATGTCAGTTCCGTTACTTTGATCTAAATTCTGACATAGCTTTGCAGGAAATCTTGGTGTTTGGTTGTATATATGTTTAATAGCATTTCTAGTGACAACTCTTCTGCTCCTATTTTTCTGCTGTTTTCTACTGCTGATGAAAGATAGAGTTGCTGGCTCAAATCTTTTACTTTTGAAAGGTGCTAAATAGGACACGGTTGACTGTCGATACTTCTTTATTTCCCAGTTATTTCAAACTTAAAACTGTCAAGTAGCGGACATATTCTTCTCTCTTATACACAGTTACCATCTTCCCTTCGTAAAATAATTTGAGGTCCAAATTTTATCTTACGTATGAAAGTGGATATACTAGTGATTATCACGAGTAATTAAGGGCTATGTTGCGCGGACTCTCTAAAATCCTGCCACACCTGTGTTGGATCCTCCGAAATACACTTCTTTGGAGGATCCGACATGCAGCTGGCTATATTTTCGTAGTCCAAACATAGCTTAAGGGGGCTATCACTAATCATGAAAATATCTCATCATCTGCTTCAACGATTTTAGCTCATCAACTATGGCACAGTTAGAATCCTTTTATATTTGTCAGGTTCTTACAAGGAGGACAAGATTTTATGCAAGAGGGCGAAGGATGACAACATTCCCCTGCTTACAATGCATCCCCTACTTAATACAAGCATGAAACTGTCAGTTGTCAATCTTTTTATTTAAAAAAAAAAAAAGGAAGAAAGAAAGAAAACAAAAAAATGTTGGTTGTCAATAGATCTCATTAATCTGAGGAAACTATGTCTTGTTCTTTTCAGGCCCGTTATTAAGACAATGTTTGCTCTTCACATTCATTTAGTGGTAGAGGGTTGGGTACCATTCAAAGTGCCATGTGTATTTTCTTATTACCGCTCCAGTGGATATGTCTGATATAGTGGTAATGTTGGTCTTGCCTTTGGAGTAAATGGCATAAAATCCAGTTTCATGAAATGCTACACAGGTATCTCCATGGAATGGCTCCTGATGCTGATGGCTCGTCAGAAGTTTCCGCGAGTGTGAGAAGTCTAGGGATGGGTTCTAACACAGACAACATGTGGCGTCTAATGCCATCACAAGTTCCGTCAAAGCCCACAGTGAATCCGAAAAATGATTCCCAGTTGCTGGGTAGCTCACCTCATCCATTCGAGCCTGTAATTGATGCAACAATTGCAAAACAGCAACCCCAACATTGCTTCTTTGGCAATGACATAGGTTCACCTGGTAATTTTGCTAACGAAAATGCCCTTAGTGCTATTGAACATCCCTTCCTTTTCCAAATATTTTTATGAATACGCTTTTTTGATGTCGAATACAGGAAAGCAAGAGCTGCATCCAATGCGCTCGTTCTTTGACGAGTGGCCTACATCCAAAGAGTCATGGTCCAGTCTTGATGAGGAATCCGGCAAAAATAATTTCTCCACCACACAGCTCTCCATATCCATTCCAAATGCTCATTCTGGATTCTCTTCAATGAGTACACGTTCCCCTAAATGGTGAAATTTTAGCATCATTAGCTACCTCTTTGTCGCATTATAGTTGCAAGTAAGTGCTCCTCAGCAAGCTTATCATAGCTCTTGCGCTTTTGTTATGTGCAGATGCTTAAGGAAGCTGCCACTGCGCTAACTCTAAGGAGTCTCGGGTGCTGTGTGGAGGAATGGTTGTCGTTGTGCTAAGTGACTTCTGTTTGTATGAGTTACATGCACTTTTTATATTACTGGTACATTTAGTCCTTGCATGTGTTTGTATTTTTGCTTCAAATTCAATACTCTTTTTAGGCAAGTGCTACACAAGTGAGATCAACCCATTTTATGGTTGGAAATTATATTATTAAGTCTGGTTAAGTTCATGTGCTCAGGTGCACTTGATGGATGGATCGGATTGTAGAAATGACACCAGGTTATTCTAAAAGGCCGGTATTTAAGAATTAGCAAGTGCGTCCTGAATCAAATTTTTTGGGACAAAAATGTCCTGAATTGTCCTGAAGTTAAGATTTTTAGTTTAAAATTTCAGGACAAAATATGCTGGCTAATCTCTAAATAGCATCCACTTAGAATGGCTATCTGTGCACTTGCCCTACTTAGATTTCTGACTATCCAATTTTCTCAAGGGAACTATTATTTCATTGCATCCTACACTTAGTTCATAACTTTTAGAAATTCAAATTCGTTAAACTACCTAAATTTTAAACTTTTATATTGCATTTTATCTGCTAAACTAACTTTATAATCACTATTTTAATATTTTATTCCGAAATCACTGATATAGTGTTTGAATCACATCACATCACACCTTGACATGCTCATGTACCAAGATTTTAATGTCCAATATGAATATGTCACCTTCGTAATTTTGCAATCTATTTTTCCTAGCAAATCAGTGTACAAAGCATCTTGCGTTCACGTTCACAGTGAGTCTGTGGAAGGGCCACACCAAATGGATACGATGTTAACAGCCTATTCTAATGCAAGCATTAGTAGCTGTTTTTATACACAGTGAGTGGGGAAGGGCCACACCAAAGGGATACGATGTTAACAGTCTATTCTAATGCAAGCATTAGTAGCTGCTTCTATAGCTTGAACATGTGAGCTATAAGTCGCAAGGAGATAATTTTATCGTTGATTCAAAGGGGAAAAAAGAGAAATCATATATTCGAATTCATGGTTCTCTATACGAATTGAAATGTCTTAATTATAGGATTGACTCTACGAAATTAGTTGTTATGCAAGAAAATTAGGCTTTGAATTTTCTTCTGTACCATTAGATGCTTCATGTTATGTCTAAGGATTATCAAAATTTTACATGACAAACAAATTTTTTATGTTCTCACATAGGGGAAGCTTGCATTAGGCAGAAAAAGTCAATTTATAATTTCTTCTTTTAATTTTATAGTGAAAACTTGAAATTAGAAATGCGCTTGAGTTCTCGGGTTCGGATTCAAGAATAAATAAATTTTCGCTAGAGAGTATTTCTCTTTAATAGATTTTACGTAGGACGAATTTAAATTACTCGGATTAGTGAATTTAAACTACCATATGATTAAACAAAAAAAATAGTTACATAGTGGAATATTCAAATTTGACAAAGGAGGAAAAAAACAAATGGGGAGCGGGGCGAGTCACCGACTAAGCATTTAACGGCGTCGTATTCGGGTCGTAAAATCTATTTAATTCACGATAAGATCCGTATATTCTCCTTCTTCGAAATTGGGAGCTCCTCCTCAATCATCATCGAACGTAGGTTTCCGATCATCGTCGAACAACTGATATAATCACCGCACAAAGGTAACTTTCAGATCCTCAAATTTCCCTTTATTCTTATAATTCTAATTTGTCATATTGAAAAACCCTAGAGGAAAAGCAGAAAAAGCTCGATTTTATGGTTTTATTCTTTTTTATAATTCATTGTAGTGCAATTACCGATAGTTTGATCAAGACAAAATTATTGAGTATTGTAATGAATCGGGTCCAAATGGAAAAGAATTGATATTGAGGATTCATATAGAAAGACCAAACTATTTAATGGGCTCTTTGTTGTGAAATTGAAGTGTCGTGCTCGTTTAAATTGGGAATTTATGCAGATTTTAAATTTGATCTGATTGTTTTGGTTCAAATTGGGAAATTTTTAAAAGCTAGGGCTTTGGTTTTTATGCATGATTGTTAATTTTTGGTGTCAGCTTATTACTGCTGCGACTTTAGATTGTAGTTCAATCACTAATAACATGTTCTGAGACAAATTGTTGAGTATTGGAGTGAAACGGGTCCAAATGGAACGGAATTGATAGGGAGGATTCATATAGCTGAAAAGGAACCTACTGTGGGATTGAGGTGTTTTTATTAATATTGTTGTTGTTTTTGTTGATCGCATATTAATCTGCAGCTTTAATTACCCTAAGGATTTTTCAGGTTTGCATATATCATTATCTCGCTGAAGGGCTTTAAAAATGTTGTATTTTTTTGGTCTTTTGGGTGGCTTTCACTATCCGTCTTGTTTTTTCGTGTTACCGTACATTAGAAATCAACTACTTTGGGTAGTTATATTTCGTGGAATTGAACATGTTGTTCTCGGGTTAAATTTGGAGTCGGTCTGAATTTGAAACCTGATATATTATTTGGTTCAAATTCGGCATTTTTAAAAGCTAGGGCTTTGGCTTTTTGCTCTTAACTATTAATTTTTGGTGTAAGCATTGTTCTGATTTTTAGATCCGAATTTGAAACTTCAAAGAGCTAGCCAGCTAGGGTTTAGAATTTTGATGCTTATGCAGTGATTTTGAGCGTACACAGCTTTGTACTGTCTAGTCCAAATTTGAAACTCTGAAAGCTAGTGGTTCGAGTTTGGTTATTCAAATTAATGATTTTAGTTTACATATTATTTAAGGTTCTGATTTTTAGCTCCAACATTGGAACTTTGAAAAGATGCTTGGGTTTGGAAGTGCGATGCTTACATGTTGATTTTTGTATACAGCTTTTTCACTTCTACTGTTAGCACCCAACTCCTTATTTTGAAAATTTGGAAACCAGGCTTTTTGAATTTTGATTCTTAAACACATTTTTTTTGGGTGTATGCAGCTTGTTGGTGAGAAACAGTCAACATGCCGGCCACAGCAGGTAGGGTTCGCATGCCTGCGAACAATAGGGTTCACAGTAGTGCAGCCCTACAGACGCATGGCATCTGGCAGAGTGCTATTGGTTATGATCCATATGCTCCTAGCAAGGAGGATGACAAGAAATCTACCCAGAAGGCATCAGCTGCAGACCCTGAAAATGCTTATGCGAGCTTTCAGGGTTTGCTTGCACTTGCCCGGATCACGGGATCCAATGCTGATGAAACTCGTGGGGCGTGCAAGAGGTGTGGGCGGGTAGGCCACCTCACTTTTCAGTGTAGGAATTTTGTGAGTGTTAAGGATGATAACAAGGATAAGGATCCGGAGGCGATTGAGGCTGCCGTATTGTCTGGATTGGAGAAGATCAAGGGGTCTAAGATGAAGGGAAAAGCAGAAAATGAGGAGAGCAGTGAAGAAGAAGAGGAGAGTGAGAGTTCTGATTCGGATTATGATTCCGAAATGGAGAGGGCAATTGCTGAGAAGTATGGGAAGAAGGTGAGTAGGAAGTTGAAGTCATCTAGGAAGCACAAGAAAAAAGACTCTGATGATGATGATGATGATGAGTCAGACTCTGGAAAAAGGAAAAAGCGGGGCAGATCAAAGAGGAGGAGGAGTGGGAAGAAGAAGGGACACAGTGATTCAGAGGACGATGATGAAGATAAGGATCGCAGGAAGAGGAGAAAGGAAAAGAGGAGGAAACGGGATGACTCATCAGACGAGGATGAAGATCGTAGGAGGAGGAGAAAAAGTAGGAAGGAGAAGAGGAGGAGGAGAAGTCATAGACATGCGGACAGTTCTGATGAATCAAGTGATGATTCTCCTCCACGGCACAAGCGTAGGAGCAGGAGGACAGCCTCAGCATCTGATTCTGATGCCAGCAACTCTGATGATTCACGAGTTGGCAGGGACAAAAAACGTTCTGAGAAGAGGAGCAGGAAGCGTCATGATGATGAAGAGTAGTAATGGACTCGTGAAAGGAGATATACCATCTACTATTTGAATTGCAGGTCCATTCCTTTCTATGGAACTGCTTATCTATGCACTTGGTGTGTATCTGTCCATGTGTACTTTTATCTTTTTACCTCAACTCGTGTGCTTGTAAGTCTCCCTTCATGGTCGCTGAGTATTGTTTAACTGACGTTGCAGTATTGTGCCAGTTATTAAAGAATATGGTCATCCTTGTTGAAACTACATCATGTTATCCTTTTGATGGTTTTGCGGAGTTATTAATTACAACCCGTAACTTGTGCAACTTCGTAAGGTGTTTGTTGAAGTGATATATCAGCCTGTATTTACAATATTGATAACTGCACGTGTTTAAATTTTTCCAGAAAAATGTTACCATAGCCTTTTAACATTTGGTTGTGCAACACCTTTTTTATTTTGTTTCTCAATTCAGAAAATTGTGTTTGGAATTCTGGGGGTATTGATTGCTGGTTATGCATGTCAAGTAGTGTCGAATACCATATGTAAAAAGAAAGGAAGGATCATAAGGGTCGAGTGAGCAAAAATTATAGGGACACCCCAGAATCGGAGTTGTTCCTTAATGAATTAAAAGCCAGAAGCTGCTTGATTTGCTGATCTGGGAATATCATAGAAAGAGTACCTTGACACATCAACACTTCCACACTCACCACAAGTCTTCTTCCATTCCTTTCTTGTACTGCTTCTTTGAGTCAGAGCAAACTTAGACTCAATAAAAGAATTATATTTAGTTATGAGAAGAGATTATGGTGTAAGGAAAGGTTGAGGGCCCTCACGAAAATCTCGCCCCTCCACTTGGAGAATGATATCATTTCTAATCCCGTGCTTACAGGAAGAACATGGGGGAGTACTTAATCCCTTTGGTTAGAGAACCAGACTTGGACAGGCCATAATCTGGTTTCTGAGAGGCTATCAGGTGCTTTGATCCCTCAGACAATGATTTCACTGATCAGTTGTCTGTGATCCCGCTTGGAATTTCATTCTAAATGAACTCCACAACTTGCGATAAGGCAGTTCCTTAGAGGGGTTAGCTACAAGCAGTTTTTGTTATAGAGCTTAATATTAATTAGTACTTTTTAAAAGACTGATGCCCTCATCGAATCACAAAAGTGTTATGATTTTAGCCTCTTACGACTAAATTATCAGAGTGCTAGAGTGTAGCTGGAGAGCTTCAAGCACTTGGTTATGTGAGTCAATGAACAACTTCTTGACTAAATGTGTTGAAGAGATCTTAGATACCTGATGCTCTTAGTAAACCAGATCAGAAACAATATACCAGATTTAGCATCTGCGACTTCCAGGGTCTTCTGAAATTAAGTTTCAGAAAGGGACAAGTAATCTTAAGTGCATTATATATTTATATCTTCAATATGAAATGACTACTCCAGTATTCTGAAACAATTGCATTAAATGAGGACAAACTTTTTCAATGTAGGGAAGTAGGGCATGAGGTAGTAAATGATAAAATCCTCTTCTCTGACATGAAGAGTTGCCACTTGTTGCATGAGAAACAAAATCTTTAATTACTACTATATGTTCTAATTAATTTCATCTTTTATTACTCTCCAGATTATTATACCCAAATATCATAGGTTATGCTTCATAGTTTTGAAATGGGCAAAGTCATAACATTCTCCAACTTTAGTTACGAATATTGCTTAATATCTGTTTACTTTCAAAATTCATGCTTGGGCTAACGAAGTTAGTTGCAGATATAGAAAGGTTAAAACTCAACTAAGTTTGTACCAAGTTGATTAAGCCTAAGCTTGCACTTGATGGTGGCCTAGTGGTTGATAAAGCGGGATAAAACCCATGGAAAATTAGTATTCAAACTCAGTAGACTAAAAGAAAGCAGTGATATCTTCCAACCTACTTAAGTATTGGTAGACAAAGTTACTCGATATCCTTACTGGTCGGGCATAACGGGGGATAGAGTAATCGAGGTGCGCGCAACTAGTCTGATGTCACCTTTTTATAATATGAAAGTTGCTACCTCAGGCCTACACCAATTTGGTGCACCCAATGGTGTGGCTTAGTGGCCAGTAAAGCGGAATAGAAACCATGGGATATCAGGATTCAAATCCCAAACGCAATGATATTTTTCCATCTGGTTAAGCATTAGCAGACAAAGTTACTCGATATCCTTACTGGTCGGACATAACGGGGGATAGAGTAATCGAGGAGCGCGCAACTAGTCTGATGTCACCTTTTTATAATATAAAAAAAAGAAAGTTGCTACCTCAGGCCTACACCAATTTGGTGCACCCAATGGTGTGGCTTAGTGGCCAGTAAAGCGGAATAGAAACCATGGGATATCAGGATTCAAATCCCAAACGCAATGATATTTTTTCATCTAGTTAAGCATTAGCAGACATAGTTACTCGATATCCTTATTGGTCGGAGGTAGCAGGGAATAGAGTAATTGAGGTGTGCGAAACTAGTAAAAGATGCTACCGTTAGAAAAAAAGGAAGTTGCTAGGCTTAGGCCTACACCAATTTGAAGACTCTAGTTTGATGATCTGGTTAGTTTAAGCCCTATCAACCTAGGAAGACATACACCAAAAAGCTTACAGGTTTAGACAAAGTACAACAGTCTTAAAGTTGGAACAATCTTAACTAGCAAGATCTTAAAATCTAGTAGTTGCTAAAAGAATAGAGAGAGAGAAAATAAGGGGCACCTGGTCTCTTCTTTTAACAATGGGTAGGCCAAAATCTTTCATAAAACAGAAAGAAAACCAGAAAAGAAGCTAAGAATATAATCAAAGTAACACAAAGAAATCTTGGAAATGGGGAAAGGACCTGAGGATTGAGAGATCCATTAAAAGGGAAATCCTTAATTCATCATCCTATATACTTTACAGATGATGATCTCTGAATGGCTTTTCAAATAAATCACTTTTTCATACTTTGCATATTGTTTTCTATTTGTTTTGATTGCATTCCTAACGTTAGAAGAAAGTCTAATCTGTCTATTCCACTTGTTAACCTTTATGCACTTTGTTTTTTTTGAGTTGGGTTGGCTGAAACCTTGTGTTTGGGCAAAGGCTTCTATTCAAAATTACCTGTTGAATCTTCCTTTTTCTTATTCATTTTGAGAGAAAGTTAAGAGGGTTCCCTCTCAATCTTTTTTCTTTGTTTCTTTTTTATAATGGTGGTATGCGGCCAACTTGCGCACGCCATAACTATTTTACCGGTTGAGATACCGTCATACTGCATAATTCTGTCCACCAAAAGCTTAGACAGATAGGAACTAATCATCGGTGTGTTTTGCTTTTGGAATTTGTACCATGATCTCTATAGTTTGTATCCCATTTCATTAATCGCTGAGTCACACCTCTTGAGTACATTGGTAACCTACTACTTACATTTATGTAGTAAAATAGTAAAAAACTAGTTTGGTGTATCTGTTTTGTTACTTTTGCATGTATTTGGGTCAATAAAAATCGAGGGGAAAAGGGGAGCTAGCATTAACGAAAAACTTAATCAAAATGTTGATCAAAGTTTTCCTATTTTATAATGTTCATGTACTAGCGGAATGAACACGGAAAGAACAATGTACCATAATCACTAATGAAAGTTGAAATAAAAATTTAAAAGCGCAAATGTTCTTGATTTTTAGAAGTTAAATAACTTTGTTAGATAATAGTAATCTTATAAGATATACAAAAATCTTACAAAAAGGCACGACTAGTTCAAAAAAATAAAATAATAATAATAAAACAAAAATGATCTTTCTCTTGTGTTAGGTGATTAGATAGGACATGGTTTATCTCCGATTTACTGAGGACATGATCCGTAATGTTGAGATCGAAGATTAAAGTAGAAAGTTAGTAGGTAGACGAACGTCTTTTCTTATATTACGTCTGCTTTGGTGTATTATTAGATTGCTATTGGTTCTGCATATTTTCCTTCTTGATTTTTGCGTCTCTTGTTCCAAATTATCATGCTTATGCTTGTCTGAGCCGATGATTTATCAGAAACAGTTTCTCCGCATGTACAAGGTAAGATAATATCTTCGTATACATTATCCTCCCTGATCCCACTTATGAGATGACACTGGATATATTGTTATTGTTATTGATCTTTCCCCTGTGTTCGGCTGCAGCGGAAACATTCTTTGTTTAGAAAAGTTCACATCATTACTTAATGATTATGTTAACAATTGGCCAAAAACCCAAGTTTTGAATTAAAGGTATTTAGCACTTGCAAAGGCAAATACATGGCAAGATTTATTAGGCCCCATTTCCATAAGGCAAATATTACTATTTATAGTACGACTAATATATTGTTTTTACTTTTTCATACATTATTGGTCACATACTTTGCCAAAAATCTGCACAAGGCAGAGAAGCAGATTGATAAAGATAATGTGAATTTGAAAATAGTATAAAGTGTTTTCCTCTCTTGTCATTCAAAATATTGTTGGATTTGAACTAAAAGAGGAACATAAATTTAGCCATTTAGACAACCCCAAAATGGGTATTTTGGCTAGACAAGGAGTAAGGATGTCTGAAAGAGATATACTTTGTGACCTTTTGACTATGCTTTTCTTCCCTAAGAAGATCTTGTATGAACCCAATCTTTGGACAATAATAAAGCTTAGAATATCCCCATTCATTGCCACGTGGCAAAGACCATTTAGTGAATGAACGTAAATTATTTATTTTGTATCCGGTGTTTATACCAAACAAATACATCTAAGGGTAAAAACTAATATTACTTAATCATAATTAAGTGATATATATTGTCATATTAATTTGTAATTGTTACGGTAAAAACTTAGTATGGCGGAAATATTAGGTTGAGTAAGTATTTTCTAGGGAAAAGGGTCAAACTCGCCCTTGAACTATGTAAAGTTATATATTTTTGTCATTCGTTAATAATTGAGGTCATTCATATCCTTGTCGTTACCAAAAGATTTATTACTTTTTTTTTACTAACGACCCCTTAAATACAGGTCTAATCAGGGTAATTAGCATTGGAATTCTATACTGTTCTCCACGTGGCACAATTAAAACCCTCCCCCCCTTTTCACCAGACCTCCTCTCTTCTTTTTTTACCCATGTTCAATTCAAGGGTAATATATTGTGAATTTACTCATAGTTAAGGTGCAAATGTGTACTAATATACAAGCTGAATTGGATTTTTGCAACTTTGGTCCAAAAATCGCTAGAAATAAAAATAGGAAAGAAACAAAATGCTGACAACCGACAGGAGCAGGTAAACTGCTGAGTGAAAATGGAAGGCCTCTAGACCTAACAGAGCAGCTTGCAGTGTACAGTCAGCCGGTATTCAGTCGTCAATAGCAAAGAAGAAACTTCTGTTTTCTTGTTTAAACGTACGGTAACTAATAAGTAAATATATTTGTCATTTTTGTTTCTCATTCAACATCCGGTACTTCCCGGGACTTTAAGGGTCGTTTGGTACGAACACAAGTAATGCAGAGATTAATAATGCATGTATTAGTAATGTAGGAATTATAGTGCTGAGATTATTTTTTATCAAGTGTTTGGTTCATTGTATTAGGATCTTATTCAGGTATAGTTAAACCTGGTATAAGTAATCCCTTGGTTTCCTTGGTATTAGCTAAGCCCTCCTATAAGGTATAAGTAATCCATGTATTAGGTATGCATAAATTGAATTGAGCAACCAAACATTATATTGGACGGATTAAATTTTTATACAGGAATTATTTTACTTAGTACAACCTACCAAACGACCCCTAAGTAATTAAAATTTATACTACGGGAAAACTTGTTAAATAGATAAATGCTTCTTACCAAATTCTTTCTTATTCTCATGGCTCGAGTCTAGACATTTGATTAAAGATGAGTGATCATATTCATCTTACCCAATCCTTAATGATAAATAAATTTATTTACTCAAATTGGGAGATTATCCTTTTTAGTGTTTGAAATACTCGAATATTCTAAAATTATAGATTTGATCATTTTTAACTTATGACAAATAATAAATATTTAACACTTAAAGAATAGTAAACTTGATGTATAATTAATTTGGAACAGATATGAACACAATAAAAAATCTTTTAAAAGAATATTTGATTCCAATAGCCAACCATTTTGATTTTTGCCAACACTAGGAATAAAAATTTCCAATGTTGATACACCCCTAATGGTTCTAATCCACTCAAATATTGACACGTGTCCTAATGTTTTAACTTATTTTTCCAACTAGACAGGTGGGCCCATCTGGTCCACTTCGCCCATTAGTCCAATTATCAATTCCACATTAGAAGGTACATCCATTTATGCACAACGTACAATCAGACTATGCACAAATATTAAAAATACACGTTTTCCGTTAGATAACGACACCAGAAAAAATGACGGCGTCACATCCTTCTATAAATACCTCAGACATTTATCCCGATTTCTTCTCTCCTTTGTCTCCATTCTATATTTGTTTCCTCACACACACACACACACATACAGACTAATGTGTGTATTATATACAGATATTTTACGTATTTGAAGATTCTGTGTATATATGAGAATCTGAAACTTTCCGGGTTTTAAGCGCCGTAGAATCTCCTAAAATTCGCCGGCGGGGAGTTTGCCGGCGCCGGCGAATATTCCATTTTTTGCAGAAGATTCTTTGTAGCTGTAGGAGAAGCTTAATGCAACGGATTTTTCACTGCTCATTTGATTTGATTTGATATCTTTCTTAGGGTTTTGGACTCGCAAAAAAGTAGAAAGAACAGAGCAGATAAATAAAAGCTCTTCCGATGGTAAATTCATCAATTTTCGAGTGGGTTTTGAGCTGAATTATAGCTTCGGTGACTCTTTCAGGTATGAATTTTCTGATTAAATTGTGAGCTGTTTGATTAATTTTCTCAGTTTTGGAGAAGAGCAAAGCCTTTTTTTAGAAAAAACTTTTATAGTATCTGTTTTTTGTACATTCAATGGGCTGATTTTACAGCTAGAAATTGCTCATTCAATTTCCTAAAGCGATTAGTCAATCATTTTCTAAAGCCCCCTCTAACCAGTTTCAATTTTCAACTCCTATTCTGCTACTACTACTCGTACTGCTATTACTGCAGCTACTGCTATTCTACTATTTATTGCCTTTTGTCTCTCAATTTTCTTTTTCTTTTCTTTTGACAGTGATATGTATTTATAGGTTGATGTATTAGTATGTGATGTACGTAAGAGACAGATTTAGAACGGATTCTATGAGTTAACTTAGTTAACTCTACAAGGTAGGGTAAGTTATTCTACGTACATATTATTCTCTCCGAATCTCACATTGTGAGAATTGACAAAATATGTTGTCGTTGTTGTTCTATGAGTTAATTCGGCTTATTTTTTATAATCGAATTATATATTCAAATATAACAAAATTAAATGTATATTCTTTTTAGGTTGATCGATTTTAAATTCTAAATTCGTTTCTAAGTGTATAAGTATATTGAGAGAGGAATTGGGAAGAAAAAGAGTGATCACAAAGAAGAATGAAGGGAATTGATGATGAATATGCGTTAGAAACTTCGGTTATGGAGTTTAAGAAATTAAAAAGGATTTTATTGCTGGTTTTTCTTTATTCTTTGCTTTTTCTATTGGGTGTCTGATGCTTTAAAGCAAAAACAGTGGAAACAACTTTGGGATTGGAATTCTAACAAGTGATCACTGTTGCAATCTCTTCTTCCAATAAAAACAACTCTTTCTTTTCCCTTTTGATTTCACTTCCTTGGATTCTGAACCAAGTCTTCTTTTTCCTTGTAGTTGAGGCTCTTATATTAAAAAAGAATTTATGTGATAAGTGTATATACAGTGAAATCAACCACTAATATCTGCATTGAAATAAGTTATATACGTCATATTCTAATGGAGTGTGATATTTTTATGAACTTTGCTTAAACGCAGAATATTTCGTACACTGAGTTATCCTTTTCCGAAGCTTTTATTTTTTTGGGTGGGAAATTACATGAGTACAAAGTCATTTTCCAAATCAAATTTAAGGATTTAGATGTTGTACGCTAATAATGTATAGATTCTTTTATATTATCCGTGCGGTTTAACTTTTCATAATAGATTAATTATTATTTTTATTAATTTACTAATCAATGCTAATTATAACATCAGCGCACAAAAATTAAACTCATTTCGTAACATTTACTTGATATTATTTTTATTCGTTTTTTTTTTTGAATTAAAGCTTTTTAAATTTGTTTCACATAGTTTGTTGGGATTTCACAACAGAGTTTGCTGATATATTGACTGGAATATGCAAAAATAATACTCCATTTTTGGTTTATCTTTCTGATAAATATATGCTTATTTAAGACAAAAAGGACAATCTCTTGGAAAGTGATACATGTTGGATTACAATTGTGTTAATATTTCCCCTTATTGATTTGTGGATGGTGACATCTTTTCTTGAATTAATTATTGGCTCTTTAATTCTTCCGGAAAATGTATAGCAGACATTTAAAGCATTTATAAGAGTTGTCATATTCATTTCACATTTCTTTTTTATGTGAGTGGAACTCAACATCTGTTCCCCTTTTAAATGTTCATAGTAGTATTTAAAATCATAATTGCTATTAAGGGGCATTTTATCATTAGCAAATTTATGTAATTAACATCACTACAATTTACTTTGGTAAAATTTTATCTCCACCAGATATTTATACCAACTCAATATATTTGACACATATTTGCATAGAGAAGACTAGAGAAATTTCACTTAAATAGGAGCCCACCAAAAATAATTGCTGAAAATGTATATATTGTGTATAATTAATTTATAATAAATATATATTAGTTAGGAGATGTAAATATGTTTGGTCGAGCGGTCAAATGTATAATTTTCTTAGTAGACTTTTCTTTGCAAACTATAGTTAACTACGTATATAATTTCACCTCATCAAATCATTAAATTACGATAAACAGATATGATTTGTGCGAATATTTAATGCACATAAATTTTTTATTATTTACTATATAAATCTTGATAAGTAATGATTTAATTTTGTTTATGCAGGAACCAAAGAGAGTAAAACAGAGATTAAAGGGAGATGTTGACGTGTATAACATGTAAGCAAAAAATAGATGATGATGGAGGAGAAGAAGGTCCACGTGGGACCCCCAATACTAAGGACTCAGTCAAAAGCTTGACTTCTCAGGTTTTAATCCTATACCTTCCCTTACTCTATTATTTCTCTATATTTTTTTTTCTAATCATTTAGTATGAAATTTAGTGGCACGATTAGTGTAAATTCACTTAAGTTATTAAGGGGTCGTTTGGTAGGTTGTACTAAGTAAAATAATCTCTGTATAAAAATTTAATTCGTCCAATAGAATATTTGATTGCTCAATTCAATTTATGCATACCTAATACATGGATTACTTATACCTCATAGGAGGGCTTAGTTAATACTAAGAAAATAAAAGGATTACTAATCCCTACATTAATTATACCTGGATAAGACCCTAAAATTATTAAACGTCCCTCAAACCATTTTCCTAAATTTCTTTATATACAGAAAGAAAAATATTCAAGGGTATAATTGTAAAAAAGATTTTGTACAGTTTTAAATCAAATACAAGCTTAGATTATACAATGCATAGCTAATTTTAATACAATGAACGCAATACTTGATAAAAAATAATCCAACATTACTAATACCTGTATTACTAATTCCTGCATTGCTAAATCTCTGCATTACTTGTGTTCGTACCAAATAACCCGTAAGTAACCAAGTGCTTAAAATACTTCATACCAAGATATTTTTTATTCTCAAAATTCAGGTACAAGTTTAATTAATTAAAGTGAAGAGATCTTAACTATCCCGTCCCAATCGCGATTAAATAATGCAATTTTGCATTACATGTCAATTCAGCCATGTATCTTTTGTGGGGTCCACGTTTCCTCATTTGGGCCCACATCTCCAATTGGGTTTGGGCTATTTTGGAATTGGGGTTAGAGTTGAATGAAACTTTTTGGTTCCCCGGGGAGTGGAGGAGGACCACTAAATGTGTTTTGAGGGTCCAAAGATTAATAAAGAGTTTTTATTTGTGGACACTATAATATCATTAAAACGACTTAATTGACCCTACAACTTGGCCTAGTACTATTTGTTTTTATTCTTTTCTTTTTTTTGTTTGGGGGAGGGTGGG
>MCJB01048541.1:144670-174749 GCA_002018475.1 Nicotiana obtusifolia
GGGGTTAAAGATGTTGAGTGGGTGCTATTTCTTGGATCATGGGTCTATAAACTTTGGTCCCATAATGTTCCAACTTTGGTTTTTTTTTCTTTTTCTTTTTTTCTTTTCTGATTTTTGTCTTTTGATCATCATGCAATTATAAGAGTCTTTGTCTACTTTTTTCAATTTTCGGCCACGATGTTCTTTTTTTTCTTCTTTTTAGATTTTCGTGTGGAGTATATAATAATCATGATGTAAAGCTATTCACTGAAAAAGATCTTGCTTGGAAGTATGTAGTCTTAAAAAATAATTCAATAGGCCAAAATATCTCAATTTCTACGGAGTTTATCTTTTTTAAGGTCTAAAAACTATAATTTGAACTATAGTTCGATTTCAATTATCACAAAGTTGTTGTTGCTAATTGAGCATCATACTTCTTTGTAATCTATAAGAGAAAACAAAAGATGAATATTAATTATTATGCGTCTTAAATCAGCTTTGAAAGCTGGTTTGAGCTTTTTCTTTTTAATTCTAAACAGTCATCATTTATCTAAAATTATTTGTGCTTCTAACGAATGAATGCTTTTGTGTGACAAATTAACAAACCATTGTAAGTTGATTAATTGGACCAATTAGACCAAAGGAAAGCTTTGTATTATTAATTAATTAAATATAAGTGGAAGTGGATGTACACCAAATAGTCTGACAAAATTAATATCTAAAAGTAGTTCACATGTGCACTTTAGACCTCCTGGCTTTCACTAATACAATTATCGGGTAACTCTTCGTACTAAGGGCAATTGGAAAAAAAAATCATCTATTAATTTTTAATCTTAGATTCCATTCTCTTAATTTTCACTCACTTTATTGATCTATTAAATATATATACAACAACATATCCAGTATTATCCCACATTGTGGGGTCTGAGGAGGATAGTGTGTATGCAGACCTCAACCCTATCTTGTGAGATTAGAGAGGTTGTTTTCAATATACTCTCGGTTCAGGATAGTACAAGTACCACATTAATAAAAATATAGACAAGATGGAACAGTACCAAAAAGTCATATAAAAGCAGAATAAAACAACAAGACAGTTCAAACCGCACTAAAAGATAGGGCATTTCCCAGAGGATCAATAATAGAAGAAAATAACGATTAATCATAAAAGCCTACTACTAACAGAAAGCGACTATTAAATATATATGTATTACTATATTCTTAAAACTCCAGTCAAAAAGTTATTATGTCTTTCAATCAACTTGAACTCTCTTTTCCAAATTGTAACATATATTTCAGTTAATTATAACCATAACCCTCGGCTTAGATTACAATCATCTTTTCTATTATTTCTCGATAAGGGTAATCCTTGATAAGGCTTTAGAAAATCTTGATGACATCACATTATGAGGTAGTTGATTGAGTTATTCTTTAGCATGTTTTTTAAAAATATTTTTTGGGTCAAATCCTACTAGAATTTTCAAAGGCAAATGAAGGGAACAATGTTTGATACTATAAAATCCAATGGGAGATTCTGAGAAAAGACAATACATATGTCTGGAAAAGACGTGTCCAAGTTTCTTTTACCTGACCCACCATTGAATTCTTGTCTTTCCACTGTTCTCCAGCCTTCTGCTTACTCAACCCTGCAGTGAAAGTTAATTCGTGAAAGTAGGTGATTTTAAGTATTGCAAAGGACAATCAAACAGTAATGTCACTGCTTTTAACAATCAACCTTGACCCCTCCTTTTCTTTTAATTTTCTTTTGCATGTTGTGGTGTTTAGCGACGGAATCAGAATTTAAACTTGATGGGTTCTATCTTTATGTTCTTACCATTGAACCCATTAATTTTTAAAATTATGGCTTCAAAATTGAATAAATATTCGAAGTTTCTAAAATATTAAGTTTAGATTAACACTATACAAACTACATAACTAGGGGCGAAGGTACATTATCCGAAAGGTAGTCAATTGATCACCCTTTGTTCAAAAATTACATTGTGTATGCAGATAAAACATTAGGTTTTAAAGGTGTATAACATATGCTGAACACCCTTTATCGCGGAATTTTTTCGCTTCTTTCAAGTTTAAACATTACTGGCTTCGCGACTGTCCATAGCTGAATTGCTTGCTTATCTTGCTACACTAATGGCTACTGTGGGAAGCAAACTGGCTTCACTTCCTATGGTTTGAATCACCTGAGGATTTCAATATGTAATTTAATTGTTAAACCAACATTAAAATGTCATTTGGCCTATCTTTTCCGATGTCCTCTGGGATAGGCCTTGAATTTCAAGCTCAAATTTTGGACGTGTACTGTATTAAGCTAAGATATTTCAGTAACCAGAGGAGTGTGGTGAAATGTATTGGATCCCTCAATCCTTAACTCGAGATCTCATATTCGAGCCTTAGGAACGGGAAAACTGTAAAGAGATGCTTCCTCCTTTAATGCAATACATGCTACGTGAATTCGGATTAGTCAAAGTTAGTGACCGTTAGCGAATGTACAAAGCAAAAATAAGATATTTCTGTTGATCTTTTAACAGTGAATTCATCTTCCTTATTTTGTACTACTTGTTTCTTGTAAAACTAATGTATCAACAAAATTTTGCAGATAAAGGATATTGCATTAAAGGTCTCTGGTAAAAGCAGCAAGTCCAGTACACCAACTAGCAGTTACAGGAGAGGTCACAGAGCTTATCCTGATTTTGAGACAATTTCAGAGGACGTTCCATATCAACCAGGAAGTTCAAGTTCACCTCCAGCTTGGGATTTTACAAGTACCCGACATCATCGTACTCCTCGAGCTGATTCAAGATATGCTGGAGGATATAATGGTGGTGATGAAGATAAAAGAGAATCTGTCTACTCACAGTCAGGTGATGTGGTGCTGCCCGACGAGGAGGGGCCAAAAGAGTGGATTGCTCAGGTGGAGCCTGGTGTTCAGATTACTTTTGTCTCTCTTCCTAGTGGTGGAAATGATCTCAAACGAATCCGCTTTAGGTATATACCAAGAACCATTCTCCCTTGAAACATAACACATTTCGCCAATGGGCCAAAAACAATTACAGTAGCTAGCCAAATATACAAATAATATACAATGATTATGTGTATGTGTGTGTGTGTATATATATATATATATATTAAATGTATATTATACACTAATATACAAAAAAATATACATGCCTGTTGTTATTTTTGGGGATGGCGATATTGTGTAAATCCCAAACTTTATTGCGGGAAACATTGAACTTGTCGTCTATATATATATACTATTGGACTAGATGAGCTTAAATGGAGCGACATGGTTAGTGAGTATTCATACCGACCCTAGGATTGAAGTGTAGTTATTATTGTCGTAGTAGTATTGAACTAGTCTGTAAAACGAGCTTTTTCAGACCTTTCTTCCCTCACACCCTTCAAAAATATGCATGACCTTCTTCAGTCCGTTTCATTCATGAGTTTACTTAGAGTCTTGTTTATTTCTAGTGGTGGAAATAATCTTAAATAAATCCGATTTAGGTACATATCAAGAATCTTCTTATCTTGAAACTGATTATGGGAAATATTCAACTTCTTGTCTAAAGGTTTAAATTCGAAGAAAAAGAAGGTAATAGCCATGTATAGTTGAACCATCTTTAGAATTTTCATCTTTCACACCCTTCAAAATATAGGCATGACCATCTTCAGTCCCTTCCATTCATCAATGAATATCAGTTCTTTCCTTAACGTAGAATCGATGCACATTAGTTCTTCTGTTTTCTTAGAAAGTAGGGACTTGAGTCGTCATTAATCATTTGAAATAGTATTTAATATGTATATGTGTTTATAATTCTCTTCATTCTTCCACAGTCTTGTTGAGTACATGTTTACATGGACCCGAGAGCAGGTAAATATCTGATGCGGATGTGTAAGAGTTCAATATGGCCACACAATTTTTGCTAACTTAGTTAAGTTTGAAAATTTTCATGAAATACCCATATATCTTATGTTAGAAATTGACATTATGTCGAAGCAGACGAAAGATCATGTACGATGTTTTACTTTTCTTTTGTTCTGTTCTTGTCTCCCCCACTAGTGGGATTACACTGGGTTTGTTGTTGTTGTTGATATTGTTATCTGTTCTTGTCTGGTCAATTTTATTGCATGTTTACTACTATATACCATTCTTACTTCCATTTTGATGTGTATTTTTGTTATCTGAGTTACTCGCCCAGTTGATTGAATGTGCACGTGGAATCTAGCTTTCCGACTCGCTCTTTAAGCTGCAAATAAAACATATCCTAAGTGTACTGACATTAGTTTCACATGTTTGCAACTTGAAGTCGGGACATGTTCGATAAATGGCAAGCTCAAAGATGGTGGGGTGAGAACTTTGACAGAATTATGGAGCTCTACAATGTTCAAAGATTTCATCAGCAAGCTATTGACACTCCCGGGCGGTCTGAGCTTGGAGTAAGAACGCTGCCCCTTTTATTCATATTTTCTATGTGCAGAACTCATCTCCAGCTTGCTGCTGCTTTGATTTTCATCCACCATTAAACTTAGCTTTGTTTTTTCCTGATTTGCTAGTTTTCTAATCAAAAGCAAATGGCCAAATCCAGTACAGCTGGATTGAACATTAGGAAGAACTTGCACGTGACTCTTAAGTTCGACTGAGAAATTCAACAGTTTAAAGTACTCAAAAACCAGATTTGAATGACACAAATTCTTATGGTAACAACTTGAGAGTGGCTTCATTAGTTGATTATAGAGTTTGCTTTATGCCCTTTTGTACCTTACGTTTAAAGGGATTAGTTAAAACATAAGTACAGTTTAAGCTACTCAAATTTTACAAGATTATGAGCCCTTATTGTATCTTTACATGCCATTTTTTTTTATAATTCTAGAAAGTATCTCAGATGTACTAAGCATTAGCTTAAACTAGTTTGTCGAATTTCATGTCTTTTCTTTTATCTGCAGAGAGATTCTAATTATACAAGGCTAGGGTCACCAAGAGAAAGCAAGGATTGGGGTCCAACAAATTATAGACCGTCCAGCAGTAGCCAATACAACTATGGTGGAACCAGTTCTTATGGCCCCGGTATGGAAGCATCAAGGATGACAACCGACTCCAGAGATGCTTCAATTTCGATGAGTAATGCTGGTGATATGGAGTCAGAATGGATAGCAGAAGATGAGCCTGGTGTATACATAACCATCAGACAACTAGCTGATGGCACCAGAGAGCTGCGGCGTGTAAGATTCAGGTACTCTTTTCTACTTCCCTTGTTAGTACATTTACTTTAGGTCGAATGTTTGCTATGAATCTTTATGCTAGTGGACATTTAGAGAGCTTCTAGTGTACTTAAGACAGGTTTATATGGAACGGCATGGACAGTGAAGATTCATATTGCCGACCCCAACTGGCCTGGTTGAAGCGTAGTAGTTGTTGTTGTTTGCTAGTTCCCTTATTCTGATGCGCTAGTTATGCTCTTCTAATGCAGAGATGGCATTCATTTTATTTGCTCTTCCATAAGTAAACAATTTTGGCTTATAAGATGTGGTGCTGGTCATCTATTGAAATGCACTCTCTTTTGCACCTACTTCTGACTTCTGAATTCAAGAACCATAGTAAAGAACAAGTTTCTGGAGTTTATATTAGATGCTTCAAACTTTACCTGAGCTTAGAACATTAAAGTGTTAATGGTTCTTACTCAAAATGGATTCTTCTAACTTCTTATTCATCTGTGCAGCCGCGAAAAATTTGGGGAGGTTAACGCGAAGCAGTGGTGGGAACAGAACAGGGATAGAATACAAGAGCAATACCTTTAAAGCATGTTTTTCTTTCATACTAAGTTGCTGGCAATTTCCACTGAATATCAAGGAATTCCCTGGAAATTGAACATTTTTGCTTCTTCAAAGTGATTAACTTAAACTCACCATGCACGATATTCGTCGGGTTATTTGAGACTATTCTTGGCAGTAAAAGAGATTACACCAGGCTCATTCATATTGAAGTATATAGTTTTTTCCAGTTGGAATGGCTCCAGTCTACAGAAGAAAGCTCCTGAACAAATGTTTTTCGGTTTTTTCATGTCATGGCATTTCTTATTCTCTAATTATACCTGATTTTTCCAAATTCTTTTTGGTCTTTATTTTGCCTTCAGTTTTTGGTTGAATGGCTTGGTGGATCTCCTAGCTTTTACTTAGATGTCTCTTAGTGGTTTTCTTTGTAACACAATCTTCATCTACCGAAGGAAATGGTATAAAAACTGATGATGCTAAAAGCTCTGATTTGTTCTTATCATTGCTATATGTAGATCACACAATCACCAATTTTTTTTGTAATGGTAGTTAGAACCAACTTACTCATACCTCGACTGTTCTAATAGGTACCTGTTACTTTTCACCAACACAGTTAACAAATAACACAATCACTAAACTGAGTGTCAATTTTTTCGGAACTAGTTCTATTTTTGGACATAAGATAACTTTTTTGTCTTTTTATTATTAGAAAACCTATGGAGAAGAAAAGGTGTACACCCACCATGGAGAAACTTAAATTAATTCTCAGATACTTTTTATTGGGGTATTTGTTTCCCGTTTTCTCTAATTTTGGTTTAAAAGTAAAAATATGAACAAACAAAAATCTCATCTTCCAATTCTCTCGTTTGTAATTCAAATTTTCTTTTTATTTTAGGACGTCCTAGAATATTATAGAATAGTTATGTGAATATATATAATTAGTTCTAGTCCCTTGTGTAATAAGAGCAGGTTATGTGTTATGTATACATATAAACATGGATCATTGTAACATAGAATATCAATAATAGATTTTTCTCCTATTCATTCTCACATGGTATCAGAGCATCGGTGAGAAACGATCGTTGTGCGTCATTCCAGCGACATCCCGGAAGAAAGAACTCAATCACCGTGCAATTTTTCGTGTGACCTAAGTGACTTATTGCGTCAAAGTTACTATTTATAAGTGTTGTACAAAATCCAACACCACCACAAGGTTTCCAAGAGAGATCCGACCAAACCTCAGAAAGATTTCCCAGAAAATACTCATCCACGCGCCCCCGCGTGCCTGTCGGAGATTTGCTTCTAGCGGCGCGTGTGCCCTGTTTCGGTCAGATTTTGAAAAACTTTCTTTTGAACAATCTGCTCGTCTAGTAATTTTGAGCCTACCTATACCTTTTTCTTTTTATTCCGATCATTTTGAGATTTTCCGACGACCACACTGACTTTCCGGCGGCTACAGTGATTTTATCAACGAAGCTTCTTTTGGACAGATTTCTCAGGAGGTTATTCCAAGTCCTTTCATTCAAGTTTCATCAGATTCGACAACCTTTTTTTATTTTTCAGTGAGTGAACAATGTTTTTTTTTAAAAAAAAAAGGTGTTCTGATTTGGCATTCCAAGGTTAATGATGTAACTTTTTATCAAGAATTTGAGAAATTGGTTGTAGAAAAATGGGATCCAATACTATGTATAGTTGGATGGTTTCTCTACCGGATTATATTGAGTTCCTTTAGTACAAAGCGTGTAAACAGACATCTTCCGTTGTTCAAACAGATAGTAGCGTGACTTGTGTCTCCCAATCTTCAACCCTTGAGTCTTGGTCATTGATTCAGGTGCATTACTATTTCACTACTATTTCATGTTCTCAATCTCGTAACATTTACAATGGCCAACGGGTCTCAAACCATGGCAACTGGAATAGGTCAAGCAAGTCCACTTCCTACCTTACCTTTAGATTCAGTTCTTTATGTTCCCGGTAGTCCTTTTAATCTCATAGCCATTAGTCGCTTAGCCAAATCACTTAAAGGCTCTGTTTTATTTCTTGATGACCTTGTTTTTATAAAGGAACGCAATACAGGGCGGATCATTGGTACCGGACGTGAATCAGATGGACTTTATTACCTTATCCTTACAAAATCACATGCACTCACATCTTGTCTTCCTTTAACAACTTGTCCTGTTACTGATTCACCGGATTTATTACATAAACTGTTGGGACATCCCAGTTTGTCAAAGCTTCAGAAAATGGTACCTGGCTTATCTCAATTGTCCACTCTAGAGTGTGAGTCATGTCAGCTCGGTAAGCATACCCGCTCCCATTTCCCTTGGCGTCTTGATAATCGAGCAGAGTCACATTTTACTTTAGTCCATTCAGATGTTTGGGGTCCTAGTCGGGTCAGTTCTACCTTGGGATTCCGCTACTTTCTCAGTTTCAGTGATGATTATTTCAGGTGCACTTGGATATTTTTTATGAAAAATCGATCTAAGTTGTTCTCTATTTTTCAGACCTTCCACGCTGAAATTCAAGATCAATTTGGGGTTTCTATCTGCACATTTCATAGTGATAATGCTCTAGAGTATTTTTCTTTCCCATTTCAATAGTTTATGAACTCTCATGGGATTATTCATCAAAGATCTTGTCCGTACACATCCCAACAAAATGGGGTAGTTGAAAGAAAGAATAGACATCTTATTGAAACTGCTCGTACCCCTACTCATACAATCTCATGTTCCATTGGTTTCTGGGGGATGCAGTTCTTACATTTTGCTATCTTACTAATCGTATAACATCTTCAGCTATCCAGAATCAAGTTCCATTCTCTGTCCTGTTTCCCCACTTATCTTTGTTCTCTCCTTCACACTGTGTCTTTGGGAGCACGTGTTTTATTCATAACTTTACACCAGGAAAAGATAAGTTAGCTCCTCGTGCTCTTAAGTGCGTATTTCTGAGTTACTCGAGAACGCAAAAAGGATATTGATGTTATTCTCTTGACCTCCAGCGGTACCTTACTTGAGACCTTGTTCCTTTTCCTTCGGATAAATTGACTGTTGGTTGTCGTTGGGTGTATGCAGTCAAAGTTGGTCCATATGGCTAGGTTGATTGACTTAAGGCTCGTCTTTTTGCCAGAGGGTATACTCAGATATTTGGGCTCGATTACAGTGATACTTTCTCTCCCGTGGCTAAAATAGCATCAGTCTTCCTTTTTCTATCCATGACTGTTGTTCGCCATTGGCCTCTCTATCAGTTGGACATTAAGAATGCTTTTCTTCACGGTGACCTTGAGGATGAAGTTTATATGGAGCAACCACCTGGTTTTATTGCTCAGGAGGAGTCTAGTGGCCTTTTATGTCGGTTGCGTCGGTCCCTCTATGGTCTAAAACAGTTTCCTCGAGCTTGGTTCGGTAAGTTCAGCACAGTTATTCAGGAGTTTCGCATGACTCGTAGTGAAGCTGATCACTCTGTGTTTTATCGGCATTCTGCTTCAAATCTTTATATTTATCTGGTCGTTTATGTTGACGATATTGTTATTACTGAATGATCAAGATGGTATTACTAAGTTGAAGCAACAATTCTTTCAGCACTTTCAGACTAAAGGATCATGGCAGATTAAAGTATTTTTTGGGTATTGAGGTCGCTCAGTCTAGCTCAGGTATTGTGATCTCACAACGGAAGTATGCCTTAGACATTCTTGAGGAGACATGAATGACAGGTTGTAGACCTGTTGACACTCCAATGGATTTAAATTCTAAACTTCTGCCAGGACAGGGGGAGTCTCTTAGCAATCCTGCAAGATATAGGCGCTGGTTGGTAAATTAAATTACCTCACAGTGGCTAGACCTGACATTTCCTTTCTTGTGAGTGTTGTGAGTCAGTTTATGAATTCTCCTTGTGATAGTCATTGGTATGCAGTTGTCCGCATTCTTCGGTATATAAATCACCTCCAGGCAAAGAATTATTGTTTGAGGATCGAGGCCATGAGCATATCGTTGGATATTCAGATGATGATTGGGTAGGAACACCTTCTGATAGACGTTCTACGTCTGGATATTGTGTCTTAGTAGGAGGAAATTTGGTGTCTTGAAAGAGCAAGAAACAGAATGTGGTTGCTCGGTCTAGTGCAGAAGCAGAATATCGAGCAATGTTTACGGCGACATGTGAGCTAATTTGGATCAAACAGTTGCTCAAGGAGTTGATATTTGGTGAGATCAGCCAGATGGAACTTGTGTGTGATAATTAAGCTGCTCTTCATATTGCGTCAAATCCAGTATTCCATGAGAGAACTAAACACATTGAGATTGACTGTCACTTTGTCAGAGAAAAGATACTCTCGGGGGATATTGCTACAAAGTTTGTGAAGTCGAATGATCAACTTGCAGATATTTTCACCAAGTCCCTCACTGGTCCTCGTATTAGCTACATATGTAACAAGCTCGGTACATATGATTTATATGCACCAGCTTGAGGGGAAGTGTTAAAATAGTTATGTGCATATATATATAATTAGTTCTAGTCCCTTATGTAATAGGAGTAGGTTATATGTTATGTATACATATAAGTAGGTCTCATTGTAACATAGAATATCAATAATAAATTTTTCTCCGTGCATTCTCACAAATATTATATCATTCCACCAAGAATATTACTTATTCAACTTTTACAACTTTCAGCAGATAAACTTATTTAACCCGTTACCTAGATTTTGATACGAAGCTATTCGACGATATCAATCAAATTAACCTTGATAAAAGTACCCATATGTACAGGTCAACGTTAATATCTCAAAAGGGATTTTATCGAGAGAGGAATGGAAGACATGAAGAAGAGAGAAAAATTATTATTTAGTTTCATCAGGCGAAGTACGCGCATTCTGCTAAATCCATTATTTTTCATTTGAATTATATATTTGCGTATATACACACAAAAAGATTAGGATATGTACATATATGGTCACATTCATTTTGAATCCACCGGCCTTAAGACCATATATTCACCTCTGCAGAACCCAGTCTAGTCTTTAAGGTATTGCTTTAACACAACTGTACCTCAGCAAGCATATGCAAAGCGCACTAAGGAAACAAGGCATCTGCTGACGAACTCAACGCGGTATTACTAATAATCAAATCACCGTCCAAATATTTTCTAAGCGTCTTGTCGGAGACTACTAAACATTAGGAAACTCAGCTGTCAAAAGGTCAATGTAATATATTGGAAGGACAATTGCAAATGCTAGTCAAAGAAAACTATTTAAAACATCATTACACCATTTATTTATAGAAAATGCCAGTCAGTGAAAGCTATTTCAAACACAACCACAACATTTATTTAACATGCAGTTCCCAACACCCTACTGTATCACCCGGAAGGAAACAAACTGGCAAACATACGTAAACCACTTCTCACCAAACTTATTCAGGTGTAATCAGGCACACAACACTATTACTATAAAACACCATCACAAGAAAACACACCCCGGATACGACCGACCGTCTCTTCATCCTGCGACTTTCCTCGAATAGCTTCTTCCAGGCATAATATCTTGAGATCGTCCCAGGAACACGTCACGCGGCCCATGCAACCCTCCTGCCTTCATAGGTTGAGGCAATGGCTGCTTTATAGGTGCTCTACCAGAGCCAATGGTCATGTTGGCAAGCTTCTCAGCAGCATCAGAGACTGCACGAGTCTTCACCGCAGAACCAACAACTGCCACATAAAACAGTCGTGAGAATTCAATACAACAAGTAACACAAAAGTACCTTTTTGTGCATTAGAAGCTTAATGTTGAAACTCACCAGGAACATTCCTTGCAGGAGGACGATATTTTGCTGGCTGCTTAACAGAGCCTTTCAGGGATTTATCATTCTTTGTTGCGTCCTGGGAAAAACAATTTTGGCATAAATTACATGAAACAGGACACTGATATCTACCCCTATTGGGCATATAAAGACCACTTCGAAGTTTTCCAAGGCAAATACCTGATAATTCATTTGCAACTTCCTTTGGACACCTGTTAAACATGTTACGAGGTGGTTATATGGAAAATAACATAGATGCATTAGAGCAAAGGAAATAAACCATTTGTACAGAGTCTACAGAGTAGAAAGGAACATGGTGCTTTCATGTTTGGATTTGAAACAGAAGATGGTTTTAAAAGCTCTGCAGGAAGAATAATAGCTCCAATAACTCTACATATGTTAAATCTTTATACGCTACCTGGGCTAAATTGCGACTTGACAGGAGAGAAGTTGCTGCGAGGCTTTGAGTTGGTTATCGTACTAGATGACCACCTATTGGTTTTTTGCTCCAAGGCACCCTTCATTCCAGCTGCAACCACAAAAGATTTGATTAGTTATTTAAACATAAAACCCAATTACTTACAAGGAAAGCTTTACCAATAATTATAAAAACATACCAGATGGAGGCGTCCTAGCAACAGCAGCCTTAGAACGTAGTGATGGAGGTACATAAAAGCAACTCTGGCATATCATAAACGATATCGTTTCCATGAATTGTAAATAAGAGATAAAATTGATATTCAGGACACATCTGTTCACAAATAGAAGAAGTTTGTCACCTGGAAGAAACGGTGCTGAAGAACTTCGACCGCTGTTGGCCTCTTGCAAGGATCCCACGAACAAAGCGACTGCAGGAAACAAGAAAAAGTGAAATGCCATGTAAGAAGCTCAGTTGTCCTTAGTTCCATATTTCAAACATCAAAAACAGGGAAGTAAATTTAAAAAGAAGGTTTTTCTCCTCCTTTCTGCAAAGATCTATCAAGCAAATTCATAAGATAAACACATTTGCTTTCTCAAGATCTTACAGTGATTAGATTAATTGCATCCTCACTGGCAGATGGGAGTAACAAAGAAAGATTTACACCAGCGACCTGCCACATCAAATTATAAAGGAGGTGTCAAACAAATTTAACCAAAAACAAAAAGGTATGGCCGATAAAAAAGACAGTCTAATATCTACCATAGAGCCCACTTGTTCACATATATTTGTGAAAAACAAATATCTCCTAGGATTAAAGAATCGAAACTGCATGCTCGGGAGATGATGAGTCCAGGAAAACCTTTAGATATCAAGGTTAATTTATGTTGGTTCATGAAAAACAACAGAACCTTTCTAGTTCCCTATATTTACTATAAATAAGGAAAACACTTTCGACCTGTGGAAACTGGTAGTTGATAGCACTAGCAAGTTCGTGCCCGCGAGCCCATTCACTCTTTGATGGAGTACCTATAACACTGCATATTTTGTAGATCTCATCTGCTTCACTGCACCGAAAATGAGAGACAATTCTCAGCCAAAGGAAAATATATGGAAAAATTACGATGTCCAAAACCCAACTATCCATTATGAAACTATCATTAAACGTCTGTAAAAGTTAAACAGCAGTATAAAACTGATACAGGAGAGGAACGTCACATAGCCCAACCCATCCCAGCTCAGCCAATCACCCCTTATATAAATATCTGTGCACATCTAAACTGAAATTAAACTATCGTTCAAAATATAGAAGAAGAAAATGCATTAACAAGGGAAAAAATCAGAAAGGCAAATGCACACCTTGAACCCGGGAATAGAGGACGAAGAGTTAACAGCTCAGCCATTATTGCACCCATTGCCCACATATCTGGATAAAAGAGAGACGATCAATAAGAAAACAGAAAAAAAACAATATTTTCCAAACAGGGGGGAAGAGCAAAATAATTTCAAATATACTAAAAATTTCACACTCACCAACAGCGGGACCATAGATTGGTGACTGTAGAAGAACTTCAGGGGCACGATACCTGCAGTTCCACATGATAGCTATCAGAAAAGGGAAAAAAGAAAAGACCACCTGAGAAATTTGCTCAAATAAGATTAAACAGATCAGGAATGCACTGACCAGCGAGTTGAGACGTATTCCGTATATGGAGGCTGAGAATTGATCTCCCGAGCAAGACCAAAATCAGCAATTTTTATTGTATCTTTTGAAACCAACAAGTTCTCTGTACAGCAGTAGAAATACATGTCAGATCAGAATCAGGAAAACTGAAAAAACATTCCAAAGAAATGCAAATATTCAGTCATGGACTGCAAGTCAGATCCAAAAATAAGGAAAAAGAGTTTGAACTTCAACTCTGCAAGGGAAATGCAAAAGGGGAAAGCATAACTTTGGAAATATTAACTTTCAACCTTCAGTCTTCCCCATCAAATAGCAAGGATATCCAACCCTTCAATTTAATAAATGAAAAGATTCTCACAGAAGCTGTGATCAAATTAAATTAAAGAGAATCAGCCATGATCACCTGGCTTAAGGTCGCGATGAAAATATCCTCGTTGATGCATGTATGCAAGACCTTGAAATATTTGGAAGCACCAGTTTCTCACTTCTGCTTCTAAGAAAAGCTTAGGCCTGTCCTTCATAAGGTGATATAAGTTGCACTCCTGAGAAAAGTCCACATGGAGTTAGATAAGTAAATATAACTAATTCATAAAAAATATAGATGGTCAAGAACCACCACATACCATGTATTCGAACACAAAGTACAAAATGTCATTCTCCCTAATCACTTCTTTGAGCTTAACGATATTCGGATGGATCATTTTCCTCAATGACTGCAAAAGAATAAACAATTAATTGCATTCGAAAGAGGAGGAGGCAAGCGTAACTACTAACGCAGAATATCATTTTACCTTCACTTCTCTCAAGTTTATGCATTCTTCCCATGAATAATACTTCTTCTTCATTTTTTTAATTGCAACCTATGGTACGTAAATGAATAGTTTTAGAAGCACTTTCAACAGCAGCAATATCAGTTATTTATTTCTTGTTTTTTAGACATTTAAACCTACCACTTCACCAGTCTGTTTATTCAAAGCTCGCCATACGCTTCCAAATGTACCATTGCCAACTTCCTTAATTATCTTGTACCTGTGCCATCATCAGAACATGTTGAGCATGAACTGAAAATAAAGAGTGCTAATGCAAGGGAAAAAAATGAGCCGTCGCACCTTTCCATATTTTGGAGGTTCAGTAGCACAAAAAACACCTGGTTATTGGAGATATAGAACAATAAAAACAACTTGGAGTTGTTCCTCTTCACTAGTCGACTGGAAAAGAGAATTATTAAATAGGAACTAGTAGCCTGGCTGATTCAGCAAAATCAACCGTTAGTTTTCTGCTACAGTGCAGACAAGGGCAAAACCAGTACTGATAAGATGGATGGGCTTGACAGCCTTATTCATCAAATATACCGCATCAACAAATCCACTATCATAACAAGGCAGAGAAAGCAAGGAAACATAGATGCTGAAGAGCATTTTGATCTCACTTCACAACTAACTTAGACCCGAAACAAGCCCAATTCAAAAGGATGAATTATCAGCTCAAGATCCAGTTGACAGTGTTTCTCAAAAGTACACTAGCTCCTTGCTTCAAATACGCTCTAATCTGATATTGATACTCCAGTTAACTGAATCCTGATGAAGGTTCCTAGAAACTAAGACAAAAGTGGGTAAAATGCAATCTAACTCTCAACGATGCGTAGAAACATCAGCTGACTTCAGTCCTGCACATAAGGAAAGAGACTACAACGATTAGTGTGATGCTATTACAAACATAAACAACTGGATAAGCAGACAGACAATCCAAATCAATACCTCAGAGGAAGGTTCCAAACGATTCAGAATGGGTTTTGTATTGGTGATGCACTAGCAACAATAGACTTGCCGAGGTAGTTAACAGTACAGTAACAACTGACATCATAACAAGGTGGGTGCAGCTTACTTATGGAATTGAGCAAAACATCCAACACCTAGCTTATACAAAATTCGCATTTGGTCTCCTGTACTGATCATTCAGTAGAAGCTGTTCACTAAGTGCAATTGACAAAAGAAACAAGAAGGAAAGCTCCACCGATGAGGAACCGCCAATCAAGGACTTCCTGGAATGAAAAAGCTTGGCACTCAAAGCGAACTGAGCAAAGGTACAATTGCTCCATGTCCTAAGTAATATTAATACCCTGGAATTGAACTCTACCAAATCCTGGAAAAGCATAACCAAAGAAAACGAAAGAACTTGAGAAAGATGATGGAATGGCATTATTTGACTAATTAAATGTAATGCAAATAATTAACTGGTGAGCACTCAAAAGGAACCTCTTCCAATTTCCTTACGTAAATACAAATGAAACAAGAGTAGCAGAGACCTGTTGTCTCCACCAAAGTTCAAGTTATCAGCAGGACAATAATGGATAATTAGAACACGATCATATATTTTGTTAGTTACAGCCACATGATCATAGTTGAGACACTCATAAATGTCGTAATGCGTACACAAGGCAAGAACAAATACTAAAAAGAGGGATAGAAAATTGTGAATCTGATGACAGGCACATAATTTTTGCGGCTCAAAGCTGAATATTACCTATGAATACTCACACAACATGCACACATAATCAAATCATTAAACGGCATTACAGGTTTACACATGCAAAATTCTACATTATGGTGCATCTCGCCGCAATGACTATCTAATAAGCAAATTAACAGATAGAAAAATCACTGTAACAGCTATGCACACATAAGGTGCACCTTACAACCATTAATATCTAATAAAAAATTACAACTACTCAATTAAATAGCTGAAACCCAAACTTTGAAGACTTACCTAGAAGATCTACAAGTAAGGTAATGATACTTTCTAAACCTCAACAACTTTTAGCAACTCAATAAATTTACCCTCAAAAGGCCAAAACTTAATAACACCCAAAAGACTAAATTACCTCCAAAATCCACAAGATCACCAGATTCCAAGAATTGAGCTGGTAAAAGGATACACCCAACCCACCAAATCAATCAATCAACTAACCTCAAACCCAAACTAGTTGCAGAAATCCTCCATATCTATTCGCTCTATTAAAGCACATATCATTCCAATATTAAATCATTTCACTTAAAACTAGAGGTTCCTAATCTCACAATTACCACCCAGACTCTGTATATGTATTAAGAAATCCACTAAATATCGACTAATATTTGACTTTGAACCAAATTATTAATGTATATAAATTAAGGTCACTATCGGAACCCATAAAATTCAAATCCGAGATCCACCTCTCACTGTTCCAGCTAAAAAAACTCAAGGCAAACAGAACTTAATGTAACTATAGCAAGGAGAGCTAATGCTCGATCCAAGTAACCAGAATCGCCCAATCAAATTGGATAAATCAATCTCTCATACATCACAATAAAAGAGACTCACACAAAACTAGCTCCACAAGCAAATAAAAACTCAATCATGCATACATCAGCCCTAATTTGAGATTAGAAGGGAAGCAAAATAAACATTATAAATTATAGCCGAAAAATCAGATAATACATTAAAACAGGTGCTAGCTCGAGATTCAAACACCAACACAATAACTGCAATATGAAAATCAAACAATTCATAACGCGTAGATTCAGAACTCATTAATTCCAAACAAAAATATCAAATACGTTCAGATCTGACCTCAAATTCATATAAAAACACAATAAACAACCACAAATTCATAAATTACACTCAAACAAAGCAAAAAAAACAAAAACAAAAACAAAATAAGGAGGACTAATAATAAAATTACCTGTAGGTGAAACGGCATAACCTAAGGAAGCCACGGAAGAGAGAAAGAAGAAATCCAGAGCAGCTAATTTTAACAAACCCTAAAAAAAAAGTGATTTTCCGATTTGAATGTAAATTTTTTCTCTCTCTAGGTGATATTTTTTGGCCTCTGCAAAATGGCAGTTTCACCAGCCGACTCCCCTATTTATATTATGATGTGATGATGATGGTGATGATGATGCCAATCTTCGCTTTGTAGGCAAGAAAAGGTTAAAATAAAGGGAAAAAGAAAGAAAACCTAATTATTATAAAACGTGTGGTATTTTATTTAATTTTGGTCTTTTCTTTTTAAGGAAAAAAATAATGGTAATTGTCCTTTCACTATTATTCAACAAGTTTTCATATCAGACACTGAAATAGTAAAAAATAATATTCACTCCCTTTCAATTTAGATAATATAGTTTGACTTGTTACAAAATTTAAAAAGAAAAAAAAAACTTTTAAAATATGTGGCCTTAAAAAAGCTTAAGGGCAAGAACTTAGTGAGGTAATAATATTTGTGTTAATAAAAGCTTCTTATTAAGGACAAAGTGGGTAAAATGAAAAGTTAAAGTTAAATTGTTTCTAAATATAGAAATGTGTTACTATTTTTTAAATGGACTAATAAGAAAAGTGTATTATTTAAATTACAACAGAGGGAGTAATAAAAAAGAATCAGATGCGTATTTAATGTAGAAGCTATAACTTTCGCTCATACCATGTATTTTTACCTAAAAGTCATTAAATATGTATAAATAATAAATTTTGAACCCAATAAATTAGATGAGATGTGGTAAAATTACGAATCTGAACGCCTCTGAAAGGAATGATGTCATATAATTATAATTTGAATAAAAAAAATGAACCGTAAAACAATTTTCTTTTTGTTTGTGTTATGTTCAGTAAATCTCATGTAAATGATTAATATAACTAAATACAACAACAACAACAATAAATTCCGTAAATTTTCACAAGTGAAGTAGATAGTATGTACGTAGATCTTATCCATACCTTGTGAAGGTAGAAAGGATGTTTCTTATAGACCATCCGCTCAAGGAAAATATAGTCACAATAGTGTTAAAGGAAATATGATAGTAGAGAAGCCATGGAAAAAGAAGCAATAACAACAGCACGATATTAAAAAAACCGAAGTAAAGGAAAAAAAAAAACACATCATATGAAAAATATGCGAATGATGATAGAAGTCTAAGAATAAGAAAATATACGAATAATTATAATACTAATGTATGAGAAAAAAATACACTCGATTACCTACCCTTTTACTTTAACCTCGACTTCTATATTCTACTATCAAGGGTTATGTCCTAGTTAGGTTGTGATTCTATACAACTTTTATTTCTACCTCCACATTTAACCGAAAATATGAAAATGAATTAAAAAGCAATAGTTAGGAGATCAACAAAAAGATATTTGAATTGTGACCTTTAATCATAGAATTGTCTTTCCATCTTTCTTTTTACTATTTAAATTAAAAACAGTTGATGAAATTGAAAGATTCAAAAGGAGAAGTAAAAGACATTGTTGAAAATTATTCTTTAATAAAATGACTATTCCTTTATACGGAGTATATAATAAGTAAAGGAATATTATTCTAGCTTAGCAACTTTAGTGTACCCACGGTTTTGTGGGAAACTTGGTTCTAAACGAGTAATGGGAAAATTAAACAAAGAAGATTGCCTATTCAAAAATATTCCTAAATGTGTAACAATAATATATACACAGTATAATTTTATAAGTGAGATTTGGGGAGGACAGTATTACGCAAGTTTTACTCCTACCTTATATGAATTAAGTTTGATAGATTCTCAGTTAAAAAAAAAAAGTAAGTTTGAAAAGAAAACAGAAAGGCCATGTTGGAAATACTGAATAAAAAAATAACAATAATAAAATAATAAGAAAATCAACGTAAAAAAAATAACAAGTAATATGAAAAATTGCAGTGATAATATTTTATTTTATAAAATTTTAAGAAAAGTCGTACGTGCTTACTCCTTCCAGAAAGTAAAAATATTCTAAAAATCTACGTTAAATAAAAGGGAATAATAACTTATGATATTTTATTCTTAGTTTTTTCATTTTTTTAATCTTCTAGATGACCGAGTAGTTTTTATTATTAATTTTTAATCGTAAAATAATTAATACTACTAGTAGAGAATCAATTGGACCATTTTGTGACAAATTTAGTAATTGGCACAACTATTTTGGGGGGACCATGGGGCCTAGTTAGGTACATTTTAATAAATGGGAATGAAAACAGTTGTTTTGTCAACAATAAAAACAAATTTTAATATATGGTCATGTTTAATGTATGTGCATCATATATTATTTATAAGATTAAGTGACATGGATTCATTCATGAAACATGTTTGAGACTTTTTTTTAGTTAAATAAAAAATGAAAAAGACTAATCGGACGTCAATGATTAACGGTTTGTTTGGATGGTTATTACGTGTCGTTTCATAATGTATCGTATTGAGTAGTATTGTATTGTATTATTTGAGGAATGCAATATTTGAATAAATTGTATCGTTTGTCGTTGTTTGATGATGTCACACACCAACAACATGAAGAATAAACTTGCAACATTATAGGATACATAGTAAAATTATTATCTAAAAAAATAGGATAAAGGATAAAATATGATTATTTAATAATAAAGAAGGGTAAGATGAGAGAAAAAAGCAAGGTTATGATGCCACCACATCATTCGTCGTTACATAAAGTTGCACTTTTCGTCGTTACATAACGACGAATTTAACGATACGATACAATCAAATTAAAGTAACAATAAAATAAATATTGTATTTAAAGTAACAATGTGATACAATACAATAGGTAAAACCATCCAATCAAGCCGTAAGAGATTATGATCGTAGTATTGAGTTCAAATTGTGATATTTTAGCCACTGAATTGTCTCCTTGGTACATTCAAGCGACGTATTTATAATTGTGTAAAAGAATAATCACTGCACAAAGCATCACATATTCAAACAAGAACCGAAAAAAATTAGCATCCAAAAGGGTGTATTTACATTTGTATATTTGTGATTTTACCTCTTTTACGTTTTTAATCTACATTAACTATGATATATCTTTTCTTTTCGTGAGTTAACAGTGACTGGATAATTTAATTTCTCATTACACATTGTTGTTTCTGTCACAAAATCAGGCAGGATCCATTGAAGTCCAAAATAACATATAAAAATTTACATAAAACAATTATTTTTTGTATGCGTCTATATTTTGAAATTAATTATGTTTAATATGTTCTATTGTTCTTGTTGCGTTGCTAAAAGAATATATCTAACTTATTTTTATATCGATAATGTTCATGCTAGCTTATGCACAACTTTATTAATTCTATCGAGCATTTAAATCTCCTATCATCATAAACATCGAGTATTTTTTGTTCTCTAAAATTTAGACATATGAAAAAATAACCTAGTATTTAGTCTTCTCTAAACAAAAGGGTCAGTCCGATAAATGAAGCACCCCACATTAAGAAAAGGTATGAGGAATGTTCGCACTCTAAAAGTATGATATAATTGGTTTTTTCTAATACAAACATTAACCGATTTCATGGCTCGAACTTGTGACTTATAGATCACAAGAAGACGCTCCCTTCATTTTTGTCTTCCCTAACATTTGGACAAAACAATATCTAACTTTATATGTTTATGAAGCTTCTCTTTGCTTTCCAATAGAATTTTCATAAAAGGTGATGTGCCATTTTCACATGAGGATTCTTTCTAACTACTTTTGGTGAAAGCATATCCGATTTAAGGCCTTAACCCTTTCAAAAGCAAATGGCAATATAAAAGTAAGGCATGTCTCATGACTAAATACAATGATCCCAATATATCATTATCTACTATACAAATCTTATCTTTAAAGCTTTATTTTTTATCCGTGTCTCTTTATTTATTTTTATTCTTTTTCACCTTTTCTTTTTAAAAGTGTATATATATATTCTACAAAATGAAATTTATCCGTCAAGTTCTTCGAAAAATCACGTGTTCAATTAAAGAAAAGCACGTTAATATTAAAACTCCTTTTAGGTTTTTTAATGTATGGGCCTCTCATGATGACTTTGATACATGTTTACCCTTAAATCCGGATAACAATTGAATTTGTTCGTAGTGCTAAGGATCCGTGAATCGATTTGATACAATGTAAAAATACGATGTAAATGAGTAAAGGACAATAAGCAAAAGGAAATAGCCAAACCACAACAATTGAATAGCTGGTGATAAAATATAAGAAATAGGCAAACTTAGTGAACAGTAACAATGGCGATGAACAGTAACTTTATCAGTGTTTTTTCTGTGAATGTGCTCCTTTTACAGTGAGGGACGAATGCCCTCTTATAGGTAGATGAAAGAGTCCTAAATAAAGTAAAAGACTGATTACAAGGCAAATCCCTTTAATTACGGGATTGAATATCCTAAGATGATGGCTTAACGTCCAGAGCGGTTGCGACATTTACTCCTGGCGTGATGCCATGAATCCGCGGGATATCCGGTCGAAATTAACTTCTTGTTTCGGAACAGGCCTCGATCGGTCGATGTCGGTCGCCCCATTTCGATTACCTCGGACACCCATGCTCGACCTGCTGCCTTTGGGTCGGGATGACCCGATCCTACACCGTGCCCGGTCCCCACTTCACCTGAGCGGTCGACCCAACACAATACAATTGTTGGCAATCTATGGAGAAGAAAGGAAGTGGGTAATCAAATGGTGAATATTTGGAAGAAACTAAAGGCTCTAAAACCTTTTAGCAAAAGTCTTAATACTAGTGAGGGCATTGCCGAGAGAATTGAGAATGCAAGGGCTGATCTTATTCAAGTTCAGGAGAAAATGAGGATGCAATACTCAGATAATCTATTGATATAAGAGAAGACTATCCTGCAGAACTTGGAGAAATGGTCCCTAATTGAGTAAAGTATCCTCAAATAGAAGGCTAGAGTGAAATGGATTAAGCTATGAGATGTTAATACCAAGTATTTCTCTGGTGTCATGAAGGAGAGAAGTCAAAGGAAATAGATACCAGGGATCTACAGTGATGACAGAATGAAACTGTCTACTCCTACTAGCATTAAGGAGGAGATAGTTAAATTCTGTAAGAACCTGATGGGAACTGTTGTTGCATCATTACCTGCTATCAACAAGGAAACTATGAAAAATGGACCTAAACTTACTCATGACCAACAATTGAGCTTATGTGTGGAAGTAACAGATGAGGAGATATATGTAGCATTGTCTGCAATACATGAAGATAAGGCCCCTGGAAGGATGGCTATAACTCTTGCTTCTTTAAAAGAGCATGGTCAATGATCAAATGTGACTTAGTGGGAGCAATTAAGGATTTCTTTCACTACTGACAAGTTATACAAAGCCATAAATTGCACTACAATTACACCGGTACCTAAGGTGACCAATCCTGCAACAGCAAGAGATTTCAGACCTATTGCCTGCTGCTCAATGATCTATAAGAACATTTCAAAGGTGTTGGCAAATAGATTGCAGAAATTCATAACAAGCATCATTAATGAAGCACAAGTTGGCTTCATCACTGGGAGGAAAATTGCAGACAACATCATCCTGGCTCATGAGCTTATCAAAGTTTAAACAAGAAAGAATACCTTTCCTAGATGCATGATCAAAATAGACCTGACTAAGGCCTATGATTCTGTAGAGTGGATCTTCTCGGAGCAGATTATGGTTGAGTTAGATTTCCTAGAAGGTTTCAAGACTAGGTGCTAACCTGTGTTAAGACTGTGAGTTTCTCAATTGTGGTGAATGAGGAACCATATGTTCCTTTCTCAGCAGCTAAGGGACTGAGACAAGGTGATCTCATTTCACCTTTGCAAAACGGAGAAGGAGTATAAGAGCATGTTTGGATGGGCTTGTTTTAAGTGACTTTAAGCCAAAAGCCATAAGTTAGAAATTCTAGATTTTGGCTTATTTTTGTCATTTTAGGTAAAAATAAGTGCTTAAAATCACTTTTTACTTTATCCAAACACTATAAAATGATTTAAAAATTATTTTGGCTTAAAAGTGCTTAAAATAAGCCAAGCCAAACGGGCTCTAAATTTTACCCTAGATGTTCAAAGCTAGGTATTACACACCTAAGTTTTGCGGATGACTTGCTCCTATTTGCAAGAGGTGATGTACCTTCTATTACTCATCTCCAACAATGCCTTTACCAATTTTATAGAGCATCAAGGCTACAAGCTAATCGGACTAAAAGGTTTATCTACAATGGAGGTTTTACACAAGCAGTGAAAGATGAGATGCAGCAAAGATTTGGTTATTCCAGAGGTGAACTCATAGTCAAATACTTAGGAGTGTCTTTATCAACTAAGAAGATGTCATTAGCTCAATGGCAACCTCTAATAGAAAAAGTGGTAGCTAGAATCTCCTCCAAGACAGCCAAAAAACTGTCTTATCCAGGTATGATTCAATTAGTACAATCAGTTTTATTTGGCATACAAGGTTATTGGCCACAATTGTTCCTAATCCCAAGCAAAGTTCTCAAAACAATAGATGCTTACTGTAGGAGTTATGTGTGGTCTAGTTCTAATGTTATCACAAGAAGATCACTTGTGGCTTGGGAGAGAATGTGTACAACTAAGAGTGCAGGAGGTTTAAACCTTATCAACCTTAAACTTTGGAATAAACCGATGCTGCTAAAATCATTGGGATCTTGGACATAAGGTGGACAAGCTGTGGATTAGGTGGATTCATTCCTATTATATAAAAAGCCAACAATTTGATGACATGCAAATACCTTAAAAGGCTTCTTGGCTGGTCAGAAAGCTGATTGGAGCAAGGGATATAGTGGACCTAAGTCAGACAATGGCTCAAGGAAAATGCAGCATGATCAAACAACTCTACTATCATATGCTGGGGCAACTACCTAGGGTAGAATGGAAGATCTTCATGTTTAGAAATGAAGCAAGAGCCAAACCTAAGTTTACAATGTGGATGTACCTTCAGAACAGACTACTTACCAGTGATAGGCTTGTGCAATGGGGTATTCCAGTGGACACATTATGTGTCATTTGTCAATTGCATAATGAGAGTAGAGACTATATCTTTGTTGAATGTGTTTTTACTAAAAGGATATGGAACAAGATCCTAATGTGGCTTCAGAAGCAATCATATGGACTAAACTCGTGGAACCAATATTGGAGATGGACAATGAAGATGCTAAAGGAAGCCTCAAGCTGCAATTGCTTTCAAGATGATATATGTTGAGATAACCCACATGATATGGTCTGAATAAAATAACTAAGTATTTGAGAAGACCAGCAGAGATGTAAAAGAAATAGCAAGAACTATTGCATATGTTTGTAATGTGAGAGCTAATGTTGAAACCAGGAAGCTATTGCAATAGTTAAAATTTTGAGTAATTGTTAGTATTAGTTGATTTGAATAGCTAGTAGGTGAAGTGAGAAGGATAACTTGATGTACAAGGTGAGATAGAAACTTTATAGAGACAATTGACTGAGATTAAGTTAGTTGTAGCTTTGTAATGACTCGCTTGGTGATTAATAAAATTATTTAATTATCAAAAAGATAAACGTACAGTATTTGAAAAAAAAATAAGGACCATTAATTCACTAAACATGCAAAAGTAAATTTTTGTGTGCTTCAGACGATGTGACTAATTCCACCTATAATTATATAATGTTCTTGATCAAGATAGTGATTGACACTAACAAAGTTGAATGCACAAGAAAGAAGTCTTCAACCTAGGCCAATTCATTGTTTTATGCGAAACAAATCCTTCTATTTGTCATTTTGTTTTGTTGGCTCTCAAATTTTACCATGTAACTTTTCCAATGTTAATCAAAGAATATTAAAAATCATTTTATAATTAATCTTGTCATTTTAATATTCAAATTTGTTCGTCTGTATTCAAGAAACAACTTACAATCGATATCCGAATTTTCATATGAAAGTTTCATTATTAATGAAACTAAACAGTTCGATTGGAGTTATTAATGCATCCTTTTGCTCTCTGCATAAAGTTTATGCATAATTTACACAACTTGACACGATCAATTCCTACTATAGACTGTGATGACGCCCAACGTCGTTACTAGGCAAGCCAACGGTGAATTAACCATGTAGTTGTTCTTTTTACTAATTTTCAAGTAGTTGAATCTCATTTATTAAGAAAATAAGGAGTAGAAAATTTAATAAAGTAAAGCGAAAGCTAATGAATGAGCAAATGCAGTGAAATAAATGCTCCAAAATCATAAACTCTACTAGCAAGAGTTCCAGGACCTAGTATCACAAGTGTATGAGCAACTCGTAGAATATACAAAACTCTAAACTACTATCTAAAATAGAGTAGACAGAAAATAAATGCAAAAGAGAGACTTCGGGTGCTGCAGAACGGGCTCAGAAAGCAGCTCACCACTAGGTCTCGAGGTAACGGGGATGCACGCCGGAAAGACTGCTAGATGCACCTGCCTCAGATCCTGCACGATTAGTGCAGAAGTGTAGTGTGAGTACATAAACAACATGTACCTAGTAAGTATCCAGTCTAACCTCGAAGAAGCAGTGACGAGGGATCGATATCGACGCTTACTATGAGCTGACAATAAAATACATGAATGCTAAATAGACAAAGAATATGTGAATAATAATATTAACATAAAGATAGTAGTGATTAAATAGTTCTTTATCTAATAGTAATTTCCCAAAAGTCTTCTACTAACACATACTAATTCCAAATAAATTCCCAACAATTAAATAAATTATAATCTCTCAATTCATGAAAATAGTATCAAGTGTATTCGGGCTCCAAGCATTAACACGCACGATTTATGCCGAGGTCGTATGGCCTGATCCAGAATAATGTGTACACTGCCGAGGGTCGAGCAGCACGAACCATAGATGCATCTATTATACTGCCGAGGCATTCGGCCTGCTCCACAAGAAGAGAGAATACTTTATGAACATCCGATTTAATAAGCTATTATAAGGCTAATACACAAGAAGCACAATTTCTATGAACTGTCAAGTAATCAGCCAAAACTCAAGTAAGTGAAATTCGGTTTCTATCAATCCCTCATCAAGTTTCAATATAATTTAGGCACTTTAATTAACAAGTAGGGTGCAAGCATTATAAGTATTTCATGATTTGGGTCCTAAACTACTAGGGCTTACGCATAATTAGTAGCTACTCACGGACTCTCGTCACCTCGTGCATACGTAGCCCCACAATTAGAAACAAATAGTAATTTAAATCACCTATGGGGTAAATTTCCTCTTACAAGGTTAGGCAAGAGACTTAACTCGTCTCAAAGCTCACTTTCCGGCCACAAGTTCACTCTAAGGACCCAACTTGGTGCCGAATAATACGAAGCTAGCCAAATGTTATATAAAATAATCAATATGCGCTTAAAAGTTAATTATTTAGCTATTACAGTAATTACCCAACCCAAATTGAAAGATTCCTAAAATTCACCCCGGGGACCACATGCCCGGATTCCGAAAATTTTCAAAGATAATTGTTACCCGTAACCTCACGAACTTAAATATATAATTTGCACCCAATTCCATAACAATTCTCGTGGTTAAATCCCATTTTTATCAAAACCTAGATTTTTCAACTAAACACATAATTTTCACAATTTGCATGTTAAAGTCTACCCATAATCTATGTATTTAACTTACATCAGATAGAAATTACTTACCTTCAATAGCTAGGTGAAAACCTATCTCCAAGAAGCTCCAAAATCGCCCAAGAGATAAGTCAAAAATTATTTAAGTCCCAACATTAAAAGCCCTCACTGCCTCCAGCGATTTCGCTTTTGCGGACCTTTGGTCCCACCCGCGACGCCAGTTCTGCGGACAAAGGTCCACTTCTGCAGAACACACCCAACCCAGCACTGGGCGCATCTGCGAGCCCGCTTCTGCTGCTCGCTACTCGCACCTGCGACCTTGCCCACACTGGCCTCCTCCGCGCCTGCGATCCCCTCATCGCAGAAGCGAGTCCACTTCTGCGGAAGAAGCTTCGGTTTTGCAGACACGCTGACCCCCTCCTCTTTCCGCTTCTGTGAGCAAGACGCCGCACCTGCGGCCATTCCCACCGCAGGTGCGAACGCACCAGATGCCAGCCATCATCAGCTCTTGTCCAAAGAGCAATTAAGCTCTGTTGACCCTCCGAATCCCATACAGGGGACCTGAGGCCTTGACCAAACATATCAACAAGCTCGTAAACATAAAGCGGACTCGCTCGAACCCTCAGAACGTGTAAAACAACATCAAAACGAAGAATCGGACCCAAACCAAATCGAATCATCTTATGAACTTCAAGTTCTTCCAACTTACTTTGAATGCGCCGAATCATGATTAAACTACTCGGAATGATACCAAATTTTGCGTGCAAGTGTTAAATCACCATACGGAGCTATTCCCAGGCTCAGAATCCAAAGCAGAGCTCGATCTCACCAAAACCTACTCAAACCAAATTTAAAGAACTTTAAAACCTTCAATGTGCCAACTTTCAACTTTGTGCGCCGAAACGCTCCCGGGTCATCCAAAACCCGATCCAAACTTACTGCCAAGTCCAAAATCATCATACGAACCTATTGGGACCATCAAATTCCGGTTCCCAGGTTGTTTATTACAAATGTCGACTCAAGTCAAATTTAACCATTTTACGCCAATATTAAGGAACCAAGTGTTCTGATTTCAACCCGAACCCTTCCAAATCCCGAACTAACCACCCCGCAAGTCACAAAACAGTAAAAGCACATACGAGGAGTCTTATTTAGGGGAACGAGGATCTAGAAAGCAAAAGGACCAGTCGGATCGTTACACAACTATGCACTACGAAAAAATGTTTGATTTTTGGTATAAAAATTCAATATTTACTAACTACTTATCTTATGCGAGAATTTATGTATTAAATTATCGAAAAACTATTAAATAAGAATATATCAATATCATAGTAAAACTAATTTGTAATTATAGAATTATAATCTCTTTATAGTAATTCACGTATCCTTACCCAAGACATAACAACCAAAATTTTAAATTATATTAGATATAAAAGAAACGTTCACGAAGTGTTATAAGAGACAAAAAAAAAAGAATAAAGTTCAAAATATATTGAATTTTTCATATCTTTTCTTTCTCTTTATTCTTTATAGTTTTATTCTTTCTTCTTTCTTCTTTTTAGCCTTTCTGATCTAGTTGTTGGGATAAGAGGAAAAGGAACAATTTAACAACACTAAGAACATGAATAATTTTGTTAATTTATGCCTCCAAAGAATGTGATTGGATAAATATGATTACTTCGGTTTTAAATTGAAACTTTGAATTTGAGTCTTAAAATAAATAAATTAAATCCCAATAAGAAGCTTGTTCCATTTAATAAATTTTACGACTTGAATCTGAATTTATCAAACCCTAATACGAACGTTATTCTGGATTTATCAAACCTTAATAGCAATAAGAGCCAATCAAGTATAGATGTTGTTTACCCTTGAAATTGGATAACAATTGAATTTATAGTAGGGTTAAGGATCTGTAAATTAACTTGCTGTCAAATGAAGGCGAATTTCGTATGTTCGGAATTGAAATAATAATAGAACAATCAAATTGTGGTTTGATAATAAATTGTAGGAAAAAGTAATGAGAATGCTGATTCTAAACTGATAAAAATTTTATATCTCGCCGGAAAAAGGTGCCCTGCAAAGGGGGTATGTTTCATCCTTATAAACTGACCTCCTTTGCGTGGGTTAGTGTAAGGGTTTCTACATTTAATTTACATGGGTAAGTGCAAAGGTTACATGGGTAAATGCAAAGGTTACATGGGTAAGTGCAAAGGTTACAATAAAAGCTATAAACGGATTACAAGGAAAGTCCCACTTATTATGGGACTTAATACACCTAATATTTCAAAATAACAGCATAAATATCATGGCGAGACGTAGGCATAAAATCTGTTCGGAGGCGAAGTACAAGGGATCAGGATCGACCCTCGATCGTGCGATCTCTCCTGACCAACCGAAACGATTCCGTTTCTCATATCTAACTTCGTGATTCCGGCCCAAGCAATTTGACTTCAGTAGTTTCCGACCCAACTTTATTTACAATTATTTGACCCGGCTTTACTTAATTATATTCGACCCAATACAGATAATCCCTTCGTTTATTGGAGGGTAAGGACAATAAACGACATGAAACTTCTTCTAATTTAGAGTTATTAATCAAGTAATCGATATTGACTTGTATCGGGCTCCAGAAACCTGTTCGCCGACGTCTCTTGTTCAGGAACCTCCATGTGTGACGACATAGCAATGACGTATCAGTTGCTAGTATAGGTAATCATTACCTGTTCTTCTGCAGCGGTCTATACTTCTCACATCGCATTTAATGCTCACGTCTCAATCGCCACTCACGTCTCAACCGCCACTCGCATCGTACTCCGTGCCACAGTTCCTTGAAACAGTTTAAATACTTCATATTGGGCTTGTTTGTCTTTCTTCATCTTCTGTTGTTGATTTACTTAGTGCTTCTTCGCTGTTTATCTTCTTCATTTCAAGAATCCCTCCTGAAAATATTCTGCTTCCCTTCATAGTCATGGCGAAAACGTCCAAGTCCGTACCTCAACGCCAGCCATCCCCCGCTCGATCT
>MCJB01048542.1:0-27538 GCA_002018475.1 Nicotiana obtusifolia
AGATATTATAAAATTCATCCTCTGTGTTGTTATTACAATATTCACCTTGTTTACAAGGTCCACATTCAGAATCTGATGAAGATAGTATTCTTCATCTTGCAACACCTTCAAATCTTCATCAGTTGAAGATTCTGTGTCACTACTTGCTGGGGAATTATCCCTTGAAGAGTTTAAAAGGATCTTATATAAAGCATCCTTAACACTATCATCTAGGTCAAGGTTTTTAATTTTATCCTTAACCTTACAGTCTTTAGCATAATGCCCAACTTTTCCACACTTATAACAAGCATTGGGCGTAATGGATTTAATAAAATCCTTTCTCTTCTTATAACTTCGTCTCCTATTCTCAGTCTTTTCCCTTCTCTTTTCGGGATTGACTCTTTTCTTTCTCTTATACCTATAAGGTTCTTTCTGATCTTTTTTCTTTTCTTATGAGGCTTCCTAATTTTGGGAATATCTATGGCAAATTGCTCACAGAATTCTCCTAATTGTTGTCTCTCATTAAGACGGTGTTTCTTAATTTCCTGATTTAGCTTAATCTCATTGCAAAGAGCTAAACCTTCCTGAGTGCATACACTAATTAACTTGCCATAAGTATAACTATTATAATCTATACTCATAGCAGTACCTCTAAGGATTTTCCTAATTCTTTCAGCAAATAAAGTGGGAAGTCCATCTATAAACTTAGACTTCCAGCGAGTACTATTACACTCTGGTAATTCCATTACACTTGAAAGAAATACATCCTTATACCATCTAAACTCAGTAAGAGTATGACATCTAAGATTCTGAAGCATAGTTCTAATGGTCTCACTATTGTCTGACCATCTTCCTGAAAAATGTTCTATAATATTAAGAACTAAAGAATACACTATTTTTTGCACATTCTGGCCGTTTTCTACTTTGACGGCTCCTGAAATATCAGCTCTTTGACTCATAGTCAAATAATTATTCCACCAGCCTTTTAATTGACCAGTAAAACCAGCTATAATCATATCAGCTATAACTTTCTCAAAATTATTATTCATCTTGCAGATTGTACTGTACATAAGCATTCTATGTACCTGAATATAAATCTGCCTATCTGTAAATCCATCTATATTCCATTCATAGATTTCTTTACCACTATAACTCTGTGAAAAATAATTGGGTTCAGGTTCTTCTAATAAGACATCCTGAGGAGTCGCTCTATGATAATAGTACATCATTTGTACTGGTTTTCTAGCAAACTTTTCTGAGATTTTATTAATCTCATCAGAAAGTTTCTCTCTTCTTTCTTCACTAGAAAGATTTTCTAAATTTAGTGGACTAATCTTAAATCCATCAAACTTCTTATTAAGAAGTTTTTCCAATTCATCAAGACTTTTTAATTTAAAGTCTTTGACTTCTAGAGGAGGTTGGATACTAGCAGTAGCTATTTGCTCCTTACCTTTTGTAGTCTCCTTTTTATTAATCTTTTGGACTTCTGCTATAAGCTTGTCCAATCTATCACTGATAGAAGCAACTTGTTCACCCAGAATACTTACATATATATTAGTATAGTTATTCTGAGTCAACATAGTATTCAAATTTCTAGCAGTAATAGTACCAGTTGTCATCAAACAATTTAGAAAAAGCAGTATAATAAATTACTTTGTCTTTTTTTCCCATTTGAAAAGATGTTTGAGGAGGAAAAACAGATTTAGTAATTTCACCATTACTAAGCTTATAGTCTCTTTCTAATATGGAAATATAACCATCAACATACTTAGACATAAACCAAGGTACAAAAGCTATCAACTTGTTATGTTTACTAATATCATTATCTAAATCATCTTGAAAAAACTTTATTATTTTTTCATCAAAACTATCAAAAAACCAAGTTCCAAAAAGTTCCCATCTAGGTTTTTTAAATTCAGCCTGTATTAATTTTCTTGCCGGTGAACCCGGACTAAAATCTATTTGGTTGACACAATTCATGTTAAACCATTTGAAAAATCCATTTCCGATTCGGTAGGATCTGGTATAGCACTAGCCAATATTATCAGTGCTAATTTTTATTACATCAATTCTATCATTTTCTCTAATTTGTGAAGTAGTTGCTCTTGAAGGAAAATCTACTTTATAATCAACAGGAGAAATATAAGAAGAATTAGATCTAGTTAATCTAGATGAATAACTGATATTATCAGTCTGATATGGTTCATTAAACCTGATCTTAACAATTCCATCAGAGAGTTGTTCAACCTCTGTGATTTCACTATTCACATTTCCTCGAGGAGCTATTGCTTCCTCTATGACCCATTCTTTAGGGAAATCAATTTCATCCCATTTAATAGGTCTTCTGGTAACAACTTTAGATTTACCAAAATTAGTTTCTATCAAAATAGTTTCATTTTTAAAATCCATAATTTTACACATAGGATTTAAAGTATATAAATGTTTGAAATAAATTCTGTAACATATACATATAACCTCAGTACCTGGCATATAATCATAACCATGCAATTTAATGCTTAATATTAAAGCATTCAAAGAGTTTTCATCACTCAAATAAATCTGCAAATTTGGATAAGCATTAAAATAAATTACTTTGTCTTTTTTCAATTTATAGCAGTAATAGTACCAGTATTGTCATCAAACAATTTAGAAAAAGCAGTATAATAAATTAATTGGAGAAAATGATAGAATTGATGAAATAAAAATTAGCACTGATAATATTGCTAGTTCTATACCAGATCCTACCGAATCGGAAATGGATTTTTCAAATGGTTTAACATGAATTGTGTCAACCAAATAGATTTTAGTCCGGGTTCACCGACAAGAAAATTAATACAGGCTGAATTTAAAAAATCCAGATGAGAACTTTTTAGAAATTGGTTTTTGATAGTTTTGATGAAAAAATTATATGTATTTACAGATGAAAGAGGGATAGGTAAAAAAGGAAAGTTTTGGGGCAATATATATGTACAATATATAGTATATATATATTTATATAGATATATGCAATCTAATTAGTACATGCATATATAGTTTACCAGAAATTTCCCTAGATAAAAAAAAAATTGTCCGAAACCGTTTAGGCCCGTTAGGCCTGCGGGCCCAGCCCATTTAGGTCCGTAGCGAACCGATCCCTTACATATGAGCCGTCTGGCCCGGGCCCGGCTCACTTAACAGCCTTACTCTAGTTTCCGTTTCATTTCTCTCTCTCACATTCACCTTCTTCTCTCCTATTTTCAAGTTTCTTTCCTGTATTTCTTTCAAAGTTCATTCATTTGTGCAATTCTTGCGAAGATTATCCATTTCGTCTAATTTATCTCTGATCTCAGCTCTCAGTTGTTGTAAGTCTTTTCTCCAATTAATCTTTTTTTCTGACACTTGTTTTGGGGTAAATTTTTGCTATATTCTTACATGTGTATCAGTATTTTTTACCTGATATTCACATGCATGTCCAGAAATTTATAGTTCAATGAGTGTTTTTGAATAACTCTTATTTGATGTCTCTTTTGATTAATTCTTTAATGGCGTTTGCTTGAGAAAATTACTGACTAAAATCCTCTTACGGCGTTTTATCAGTATTCAGTATTCTCTTTGGTTACAAAGTAATTACTACAAAATGCATCCATTCTAGAGAAAATCTGAAGTACCAAAAACTTTTCGCTCACCATTAGTATTTGTCGAATTCTGATATTTATGTGATACCTCAAGCCCAGGTTTTTCCCTACAAGAATAAAAGGTCATTTTGCTTGAGGTAATCCTTGTTCTTCGATTGGAAAACCTTACTAGCTTTACTCTATCTTAAATATGAAAACTGACGCACGGAGCGTGTTTGATAATATACTTAATTCGGCTGAATTTTTGTACTTCTCTCTTTGACATGGCAACCCATATTCGGATTTATATATCCAAGACATTCACTCAATTTTTCCTGGGAATAAGCTTCTTAAGCATATGGGATTCAATAACAGTATCTCGATGACACGAAGATGAAGGGATAAAGCAGGTAAATGCTTACATAGAAAAACAAAAATTAAGGAGAGAGCTCACTCAAGAGTGACCTTTTTTCTTTTTTCATTGATCATTTTAATTAACTGTGGTTAATTATAGTGTTAGTGAGTATTTTGATTTGTGGAGTAGTTAGATGAGATTGTAAAAGGTTAAAATAACTTGATAATATAATTTTATTTGTAGTTACATGTTCCTATTTTTTTTCCCATCGCGTAATAACTCAGTTATGACACATTAGAGTTTTTCGTTCTACCTATTGGAGCTCCTTCAAAGGATTTTATTTGTAATTTGGTTATTATTAGCTGATGTTGGTGGTTATGGTGTTGCTCTTTGTGTGTCCAAGAAAGTAAAATCACTTTTTGTAATCATATGGTTCATTGTGTTCTATAGGTGCTTGTCAACTACTGTTATGCGTAGTTAGACAATTGAATCCGCTAGAAAAGCCACCATCTGCAGAGGAACTCCGTAACAAGCAATAAGATGGATGATTTATGCTATACCTTTTGCTCTTCTTATTAACTCTGCTTACTTTCTACTATTCTTGAATGAGTAAACGTTGTTGAGAACAAACCATGTTTGCTTATGCTTCTTCTGAAAATGGAGAAGAGAAGAAATAGCTTTTTTCTGAGTTTACACGGAGCTCTGATTGTTTGATAATGTGCTCAATTTTGGGTCTTAAGAAGAACTTTCAGGAGGCTGATGATCCTACTTACTAATGCAAAAACGTGTGTATTTGATCCTGAAATATGCTACCAAGAGTGAACTCTACAATAAACTGCAGAAATGCAAATGTTTTAGTGAATGACGTACCGCAACTCTTAGTTCTTATTGAATTACAAAACTGCTTCTACATTTGTTATTAATTAAGTTTGTGCTTAAATTTGTGCTTAACCTCATAGGACTTGTGTTTGATTTGGCCAACCTACCAATTGCAAGAATGAAGAGGCTGAGATAAAAAAGACAAAATCCTAAACCCAAGTACACAATTTTTCAAACAAAACCAACGAGATTCTAGAATTATTTCGGTGACATAGCAAGGATAAGGGGAGAAGGAGTAACAAAAAACTTGGAGTTTTATTTTAAAACTAATTGACAATGATATGGTCATAAAGAAATTAAAATTTTTGAGATGGTTTAAGATGATGCTGGTGGTAGTTGGACGGAGTATCTTGCGTTTTTTGTTAACAGATAAATTTGGAGGTAGTACTTAAGTCACAAAGAGTTATGAAGATGAGCTGATGGATAGTATGGTATCTGGGTTTCTTTCAGTCAAATGGTTTCAATTAAGATCAAAAGAATGTTGTCAAACGCTGTCAATTATCTTTCTGCTACTATTGAATTCATGCTAGATGAGTAATGTTCATCCAGATATTGTTCTTACTTTTCTTCTTGCAGGTCTTGCAACTAAAGTAGGAAAAGACTTTATTCTCGTGTCTCATCATTGATGCAATGGGAAAAATTTCTCCAATTGTAAAGCAGGTGCAGAATCCTTTTCTTAAAGCATACAACTATAACTGTTTCTTTCGGTGAAGAAATGATTCTAGTATCACGTGATGTAAAGGTCAGGAGAGGTAAGTCACAGTTAATGGCTGGTTATGTTGCATCCCGATGATATGTTTGAAGTGGAAGATGGTAAATGAAGACAACTCTCCTATTATTCCAACTTAATTTCCCAAAATGTGTCACGCAAGGATTACTTGGACCTTATAATCCTTACTCCGACGCTTTTGATAAAAGTCTTCTATATCTCACTATCTCGCGCCTTTAGTTTCATTTGTTAGTTCGTTTCCTAATGTCTTGAACTGGCTCTTATGATTGAAAATTGCTTTAGATTAGATGTGGAAGGAAACCAGTGATGGTATCTGCCTTGTGGTTGGTACTTGCTGCCGTGGTTTTAAGGAAAACTCTACAATTGATGTCATATTTACTGGGGATTCCGTGAAAGAAACAGGTCAGTCAGTAGTCCAATAATTCTGGGAGGTAAAATGATTCAAAGTACTTGGAAATCATGCAATGTGAATCGCTAAGATGCTTTATAATATCTTGCACACCATAATTTGAAAAAGTTCTGTGCTTAGCAAATAACAATGTTATCATAATCTTCAGGCATTTCCTGTCGGCTCGGGTAGCAGGGACCGAACCACTTGTATGTTCACTTATGTTGATCCTCAACCCGGATCTCCACAGCTGGAAGAGTTACTAGAAGATTACTGGGATTTGATGCTAAAGTACCAGGTAACCTTTGGAGTATGCTATTTGAGGCTTATGTTTGGGATTTGATGTTCCTTGTGATTGATCTTCTTTAGACGACAATTAACCCCTAAAAGATCTGACGTCAGTTTTAAACATCAACCAAGGGACTGATGTTATTGCTTTTGTTGTTTACATTAGCTATATAGGTCCAGTGCTTTCGATTTTGATAGTAATTGGTATCTTGTTATATAAACTTGCTATTTCTCCTTAGTGATCTATTCATCTACTAATTTCTTCCATTTTTGAACTTATAGGGTGTGTCTTTTGATTATTTGGAAATCTTGAGGTGATATATGGCATTTTCCATGTATAGAGACAGGTAACCATTAACTTTAAGTTCTGCGCTTAAGACATGATTTATATCCATAAGATCCTGTTGTTGTTTCACTTTCCACCTAACTTCATTTTTTTCCATCGATAAGTGAATAACTGTAGCATCCTTTCTATGCAAAAAAATGAGAGTTGCATCCATTTCCTCACTGCTTAAATATATACAACTCCTTACATTTTGATACATGACTTGTGGTATATTTATAAGTCAGGAGTTATTATAAAAAAATTCTTGGTCGCTCTATTTTCTTACTATTCTGATAATTCTATTCCCTTTCATTTTGATGGCAGTCCATTTCCAGCAGCTTCTGATCATTGTTTACGGGTGATATGAATTTATATCTTGGTGATCGTTCAATTTTGAATTTCGAACTACACTTGACGATGTGTTGAAGTTTATCTTACAAGTAATTTTTACTTTCATCCATATGACAGGAGAAATGCATAAGAATGAACAAGTTGTGGCTTCTTCACATGTTAATGGCATGCTATCCACGGTTGACCTGTTTCCCACAAAACTTTATTTTCTTGAATTCGTTTTTAGCTCATTTAGTGCTACACGAGTATTTTTGAGATTTTTACTCAACTTTTATTGTTGCAACAGTTTATTTACATCATCAGGTGTTACAGCAAAGACATACGTCTTTTGGGTAACAATAGTCAACTTTGTTCACGTTGGGCCGGGGCAACGCCCAGGCGACCCCTCCACTAGTATAATAATAAGGGAAGGTGCCCATGGACGACGAAGGGTAGTTCACTAATACTATCATTTTTGAAGGGCATTTTGTCATTTCAAAGTTGCAGCTCTTCTATTTTCTCTCTTGGTGACACGTCTCGCAGTATTAGATGTCTGATACAACTGGCTTCCATACTCTTTCATATCACTGACTCTACCTATCTCACCTCTTCTTCCATGCCTCAGTCTCACCTCCAATCTTTCTGTATCGTAACAATAGAGGCTAAAAGCAATAGATTTGAGTGAAGTTTTGGGTCTTTACATTGTCGGCGACAAACGGGGGTGGGGGTGGGGTTTTCATGTATTGAAGCTTGGTACTGCCATCTTTGCTCATTTTTTTTCTATCCTAATCTCATTCTAAGTTTACTATTTTCTAAGTTCATGTATTGAAGTTTACTATTCTAAGTCTCATTTGAAACATTCTAAGTGCTAAATTGCTAAAATCAAATCGCCAGGTTGCAGATTTGATTTTTTTATAAAGTTATAGTGTTGTTCAGAGAATAATTCTGCTTTATGAGTATGTTTCAAATGTTTTCTTCTTCAATATATAATCGATAGGTACCAAGCTACAGTCTTACGATTTAATACTGACTTCTGAAATTTGACATTCTTAGGATCGCATCTTCTGAGGAGGAAGAAGAGCTTGGAGGCAGAAGATGATGATAGATGCAATCCAGTGGCCTTGCTAAAAGATAAGTTTTTAATGCTTTTTTGGATGATAGATAAAAGATGACATGATAATTTCAGGGAAAAATAATCCGCATGAAGGAATTAGACCAAGTGAGATGCCTCGTAACATAAAAGGAAGCAACATATTGGTGGAAGTGCTTGATGCCAATTGTATCCACTATTACTTTAAATATTATATTTATTTTAATTATTATTTAAAATTTATTGTATTGTATCATTAAATTCGTTTAAACGATAGAAATATTTCACTTTATGGAACGACTGATTTGGTTCTTCCATCTTGTCCTTTATTATAAGATAATTCTATTTTATCTTTTACCCTATCTTTATATACAATAACTATACCTCGTGCCTTATTTTTTCTTTATAATATTGCAAGTTCATTCTTCATATTGTTGGTGCATGACACCATGAAACGACTGGCAAATAATACAATCTATTCAAATATTTATATATATTAAAACAATAAAGTACAATACAAATAATATATGATACACTATAAACATAACAACCGTGAATTTTCATTTGAATTTAATGAATCCTTTTATTTTTTGTAATATTTTGTACTTCTTACATTCTTAAAAGAACAACATAACCCTTGGAAAGTCAAAAGAAAAAAAATATTATTGCGAAAAAGGTTTTTACAACCACATCGAAGACAAAGAAAAAAAATATAAATAGAAATAATCTCTCATGCTCATATACACTTAAAAAAAAATAACTTTATAAAGATCTAATATGTTTTATTTACGAAAAATATGTATTTTCTTTAGTAATCTCTTGTGAAAACGATTTATGTAACTAAAGTACTATGGATAATAAACTACGAGATCAATTATTTTGTTATAGAAACAATATATGTTTTCTAAAATAGAAAAACAATACATGATAAGAGAAAATAGGTCTGCTTACATTTTGGAGAAAAATAATAACTCAATGTAAAAAAATGTATTCACATCCTGTGTTGACACCAAATAGATAAACACTAGACATTTCTACTTGCATATAGATGGGAATCTTACAGAAATGTCACAAATGAGTCCTAACTTGATCATACACTTACCAAAACTAGTCTTGCTGTCAACAACAATCCAGTATAATCTCATAAGTGGGGTCTGGGGAGGGTATGATGTACGCAACATTAACAACCAAAAAGTCACAAGTCGTGATGGCACCTAACCCAACCCGCTAGGTGAGCCAACAATCACATGATTAACAATTAAAATGAGATAACATGGTCTAATAACTCAACAGCGGAAGAATGTCAAAACATAACTAAGAATATAGTCAAATGCTACTACAACTCAACCCCAAAATCTGGTGTCAACAAGTACATGAGCACTATTAAATAACAAAGTACGAAATAAATCCTCTAATACAACTGTTTGAACATGAGAAACAGTAAAGATAAAGATAACATGAAGAGAACTTCAAGGACTTGCGGACTGTATGGAAGCTACCTCGTAGTCTCCCAAATAGCTGGCACAACTCAAGCCTGAAAATCACCTCAGCCGGATGTACCTGGATCTGCACACGAAGTGCAGAGTGTAGTATGAGTACAATCGACCAAATGTACTCAATAAGTAACAACACTAACCTTAGGTTGAAAAGCAGTGATGAGCTCAAAACAACAGTCAAATGCCAGTACCAATAACCAATATCAGTTCAAAAAATACAGGATAAACGAGAGAAACTGTAAATCAATGATATCAAGTACAGCTCGTTCTCATTTCAAGAATTTAGGTATGTTTTCAAGTATAACAGCTTAAAACCAACATAGATAAAGCAGGTTAATTACAGTTAACATGAGGAAAGTACATCTCTATGCCTACATGTCAAATAAATATGTAAATCAACAGTATCGTAGTAGATCCATCAATAGTAATTACATTTAGCACTGTACGGGTACCCCACACAGCTGCCCATCATCAAACACATATATAAAATATTGTGCCTGCGTCCATTGCTAGCATGTCAGACTCCGGAGGGGCGGATCCTACCCAAGTGCTAATTATAATCACTTAGCCCAATAATGAGACCTGGTGCACGCATCGCCTCAAAACCATGACACTCAGTCCAATATGGGCCTGGCTTACGCGTCACCTCAAAATCAGTACCAAACTGACTTTACTACCCAAACTCAGTCATTTACCGTTCACGTCTCAGATGAGTGCATCTCAAACACTCCCTCCGTTTCAATTTATATGAACATATTTTCTTTTTAGTCCATGCCAAAAAGAATGACCTCTTTCTATATTTGGAAAGAATTTACCTTTATGCAATGATTTAGCCACGTAAAATATATGTGCCTCATTTTACACCACAAGTTCAAAAGTCTTCTCTCTTTTCTTAATCTACGTCCCAGCCAAATGAGTTCACATAAATTGAACAAATTGATGCACGCACACATGCCCGTCACCAAGTGCGTACTTCACCTCAATATCTTTCACATAACGTAGCCCTTAGAGTTGAATGCCCTCAAATCCAAGTTTAGAAGTGTTACTTACCTCAAACTGTGCAAATTCCAACTCCAACAAGCCCTTCCCATGCGTATCGGCCTCAAACGACTCGAATCTAGTCATAAAAACTCAATATCAACAAATAATACCGTAGGAAACAACTTCAAACAATAAAGTTTCGGTTTTCATCAAAATCAAAAAGTCAGTCCAAAAAGTCAACTCCGGGCTCACACCTCGGAACCCGAAAAAATTCACATAATTTGAACACCCATTCAATTACTAGTCCAACCATACCTAAATCATCTAATTTCGACCACAAATCGACCTTCAAACCTCTATTTTTCATTTTTGAAAAGTTTCCACAAAATCTCTCATTTCTTCACTCTAATCCACTAATTTAAATGCTAGAACAAAGATGGAATCATGATATAACAAGAAATTCGAGTCAAAAACACTTACCCCGATCCAAGACATGAAAATCCCATCCAAGATCGCCCAAAATTGAGCACTACAACTTAAAATATGAAAATGGTACTCTAACCCTCGATTTGAAATTAAATACCTAGATGTTCCTTTTCGCAATCGCAGAAAGTCCCTCAATTTCACTACCCACCACAATGGTCTACGCGACTGCAAAAACTTTGTCGCGACCGTGATGTTAAACCAACCCGGCCCTTCGCGAACGCGGGAAATACTATGCGATCGCATAGGCTTAAAGCCTAACTCTCCAGATGACCACTCCTCTACGCGAACGCGTGAACCCTCACGCAATCGCGATGACCTGAGATCTATATTTTCGCGAACGCATGCCCAATATTACGAACGCGTAGACTAACTTCCACCAGCCACCAAAAACCCTTAAAGATAAATAACTTCTAACAAACATAATAAAACTGCTAAACAGATAAATTCTAATAAATTTTAAATAACTGAAAGCTCCAAGAATTATCTTCTCCTAAATTTCTTTGCTTCTTCTGGAAGATACGTGGCTTATAAGTGATTCTCTTACTTTTTAGGTTGTTTCATGATTGAGGGCTTATCTCGCGAGAAGCTTTTTGTTCCCTATCAACTTAATGCATGACCTTTAGAGATTAGCAGAAAATTTGGGATGCCAAGTGGGAAACCTCCTCATTACATAGCTTGGAATGCCACTTGGTTGACTAACTATAACCAGTATAAGGCTCGCTCTGTATGGCATAGCATTATTGATAGGTTTAATAAGAGATTGGCAATATGAAAAGTGCAATATCTACTCATTTCAGGTAGAGTGATTCCAATTAATAGTGTACGTGATGCACTCCCTTCCTATATGATGCCATTGTTTCCCATCATAAGCAAGGCAGTGCTTTCCTTATATAAATTGAGAAGAAACTTCTTATGGAAGGCAACAAAGAAAGGAGGTCCTTCCACCTCATAAAGTAGGAAATAGGACAAGATAAGAGGAGGGCCTCGAAATCGGAAACTTGAAACTTCACAATAATAGCTTGCTGCTAAAGTGGCTATGGAGATCTAGTAAGGAGGACAGAATGGTGAAATGTCATCTCTTGTAAGTAGGGAAAAGATTTAGCAGGCTACACTTAGCTCTGAATTCCCCTCATAAAGTTGGGGTATGGAGGCATATTAATAGTTTATGGTTACTTTTTAAGGTCAATACAGAGATTAAAAAGGGACTGAAGGAGTACAAGATTTTGGGAGAATGCTTGGATGAGTCTACACCCTTAAAATTAGATTTCCTGACTTATTTAACTTGGTTGTGGATGAAGCGCAATTAGTCAATGTAGAAGTGGAGACGGGTGGAACCTTAACTTCAGGAGACAGTGTTTCGACCAGGTAGTGGACAGATTATCTCTGCATCCAAGAATTAGAATAGGTGAGCTGGAATTTTGAGGAGGTTGACTCACTCACTTGGAAACAACAAAATTGTGGTTATTCTCACTCAGCTCATGCTACAAGTTGCTAAACAGTGGGACAAACAACTAAAATGAGTGGCTCTGGAAAACGATATGGAAAACAGGAGCTCATATAAAATTAGATTCGGCTGCCCATGAATAAAGAGATTCTTCTCCCTAAGAAGCATTCTTGCAATCATAGTGCAATAGATGTTTTTGTGCAACACAAGACATGAGACCCACAATCATTTGTTCCTACATTACCAGGCAGTCATCGGGCTGTTCTTCAATATTTTTGGACACCATTGGATTATGTCACAGTCAACCAGAGAACCATTAGATGGTTGGTGGAAACGCATCCTTCACAAGTCACTTAATAAGTATTGGACGACTATTCCAGCATGAGTCTGCTAGGTATTATTGGGAAGAAAAGGAATTTAAGTTTTTATGATAGAGCTAGATTAATCCAGATTTTAAGATATAGATGTTTAGGCCTGTTAGCATCTTCGTGTAAGCTACAAGATTAATTGTCTGATGATAACAACACGGTTGATTTCGTTGACTCATTAAAGGAGCACAAGGGGAGCCCTTTCCTTTTGGTTTCATATAGGGGAGCCTCCCATTTTTGTGATGTTCAGCACAATTTTTGTGCTCGGTTGCTCTCTGTTAATAGAATTTAACTACTGATCAAATATATATATATATATATATATATATATATATATATATATATATATATACATACACACACATCAATTTACTTATTAAAACAAATGTCAACTTATTATTAATACGAACAAATTTATAGAAACTTACATCAATTTACTTATCTGAACAAATATCAATTTATGATTGAAGGTAACAAAATTTACAGAAGCTTACTGAGATCTCTCACTATGGGGACCCATTGCTGGATCGTAGAGCCCACCAGGTAGTGGTCCCCCTAATGTATCAAGCAAGTTGGGTCCTGTGACTTTTATAACACTATGCTTACGAACTTCTTCATCCGTCATAAAACTGAAGTGGACCGCCTCAACGGCCTCAGATGCGCCCTATAATAGAAGCAACTGTTCTTGTAACATAACCACAAAAGAATATACATCCAGAATGCATATCGCCTGAAGTATTTTTCAAACAAAGCAGGTAATGTTACTGATAGTATATTATCACCCTATTTGCACTTTGGGAATTAGTGGGAGATTATAAGTATAGAAAATTAGTTATATGGAGCATTTACACGAAGCTAACATGTTTCAAACAGTATGGCTAAGTGGTCAATAGAGTTGGAACGAACCATGGAAGACCAAAATTTGAATAGATAAAACTAGGTAATTTATTTTCATATGCCAAATTCTTGGTGAATAGAAGAGAGGTGAGAGGAGCAACTACCAGATGGAGGTAGGGGTAAGTTGACCTGACACCAACTTATCAAAAAGTAAATAAATAATTAAAATTACATAAGTGGTGGAGATAGCTCGGAGAAAGAGGGTACATTTGAATCCCTTTCGCTGAAAATTATACAGTGTAAATAGGTTAAAATTTCGTTTCTTCAGTTATATATAAGCTGTGGAATCCATTGAGAAATAATAATAGTAATAACGTGAGCAAAGATGGTCCAAAAATCACTTTAGGTCATGACTTCAAATTCAAGGTGTGACATTTTTTGAATCCCCTTTATATCAGATTTTGGTTCCGCCACTGGCATACACAACTCATAACTTCAAATCAACCAAACATTATGTTCTATCATTGAAAAATCGTTAAGAAAAAGGATACTTAAACATAAGATACCACTGATTCTAGTGAAGAAAGTGTAATATGAAGAGAGGTTCGTCAAAAAATCAAAAGAACAAAAAAAAAAAAAAACTAAAATGTTTGAAAATAAAAAGAGATATCTAATCATCTTCAAATTCAAGTTGGAACAAATTAAACTTCAATATTCAATCCCAACTTGGGACAAATTTAAGCATGTGTATATTTGAACTGGAAGGGGTGAAATAATACTAGCGGAAGAAATTTGTATGAGAAAAACAACTAAACCCACGTTTTTCTCCGCCGTTAGAGGGAAGGAAATTGACAGATATTTGTTTGCAATTTTATTTGGCTTGGAGGCTGTGAAGAAAGTTTTGAAGAAAAAAAGGGTTTAAGAGGAAGGGTTTAGTAGCAAGTAGCAACAACAATATTAGTATTTCTTTTGCTGTTTTAATAAATAAAAATTATAAATTCCTTCCCCATGTTCATCGTCCTCACTAGTTTTCTTTGTTCTTTTTGTTTTTCAGCTTGTTTGGATGGTTGTTACATGTTGTATTGTATTGTACTATTATTTATTTTGCTGAGTTATTAAATTTTTTTTATCGTATCAATAAATTCGTCCAAACGGTAAAAGTGCCACTTTATGGAACGACTGATTTAATGTGGTTGCGTCGTTACCTTATTTTGTTCTCCCATCTTGCCCTTCTTTATTATAAGATAATCCTATTTTATCTTTTACACTATATTTTTATACAATAATTATACCTTGTGCCTTATTTTTTCTTTATAATATTACAAGTTCATTCTCCATATTATTGGTGCATGACATCATGAAACGGCGGCAAACAATACAATCTATCCAATTATTATATATATCAAAACAATACAGTACAATACAATAATATATGATACACTATAACAAGATACATAACAACCATCAAAACAAGCTTAATTTTCATTTGAATTTAATGAATCCTTTTATTTGTTGTAATATTTTGTACTTCTTACATTCTTAAAATAATGACATAACCTTTGGAAAGTCAAAAGAAAATAAATATTACTGCAAAAAAATTCTTTTACTACCACATCGAAGAAAAAGAAAAATAATTTAAATAGAAATAATCTCTCATGCTCAGATACAATAAAAAAAATAACTTTATAAAGATCTAATGTGCTTTTTCACTAAATATATGTATTTTTAGTTATCTCTTGTGAAAACGATTTATGTAACTAAAGTACTATGGATAATGAACTACGAGACCAATTATTTTGTTATAGAAACAATATATGTTTTTCTAAAATATAAAAACAATACATGATAAGAGAAAATAGGCCCGCTTCCAATTTGGAGTATTAAAATTACTCAGTGTAAAAAAAGGTATTCACAACATCCTGTGTTGACACCAAATAGATAAACATTAGACATTTTTACTTGCATATAGATGGGAATCTTACAGAAATATCACAGTTGAGTTCTGTACCAACTTCTAGACATTAATCATATAATTACCAAAACTAGCCAAGCTGTCACGACCAAAAATTCACAAGCCGTGATGGCACCTAACCCAACCCGCTAGGTAAGCCAACAATCACATGATTAACATTGAAAATGAGATAACATGGTCTAATAACTCAATAGTGAAAGTGTAACGACCCGACTTGTCGTTTTGAGAATTAGCGTCCCGTTAGATGGCTTAAGGTCTCGAGGATCTTTGAAATATGTATTATGACTTGCGTGTGTGGTCGAGTTTGATTTTCGAATGATTCAAGGATTAATTGAAAAAACAATTCTTGTTTCGGTGTTTGACTTTTGTGCAAACGACTCCGGAATAGACTTTTGATGATTCCAATAGTTTCGTAGAATAGATTGAAGCATTTTGAAAATTGGAAAATGGAATTCGTAAGTTTGACCGGGAGTTGACTTTATTGATATGGAGCTCGAATTTTGATTTTGGAAATTTTAATAGCTTCGTTATGTCATTTATTACTCGTGCGCAAAATTTGAGCTCATTCTAAGTTAATTTGATATGGTTCGGCACGAGTTTTTGAAGTTAAACATTCAAAGTTCATTTAAGTTTGATTTGAGGTGCGATTCGTCATTTCGATGTTGTTATGCATGATTTGAGGTCTCGAGTAGGTCCGTGATATGTTGAGACTTGTTGGTATGTTCGAACGGGGTCCCGAGGAGCTCGGGTGAGTTTCGGGGTGGTTTCAGACCATTATTAGGTCATTTTTAGTTGCTAGTTTTTTACTACAGAGGTTTGAATCGTGATCGCGAACATCTAGTCACATTCGTGAAGAGAAAACAACAGTTTGGGGCCTTGTGAAACGAGATCGCAAAAGTCTTTTTGCGACCGCGTAGAAGGAAATTTCTGCTGCACATGGCGACTTAGGAAGCTTATCTCTTGCAATCTATAAGCAATTTGGAGATGATCCAAAAATAAAAGTTGTAGCTCTTGATGTCTAGTTTTCATAAAGTTAAATTTTCAATTGTCATTTGGAGTTGTGTACAAAAAGTTATGACTATTTTACTAGAGGCTGTTTCGAAGAGTTGGGCAGTTTGTGCGTCAAGATCGCGATTCGTTTTCTGCGGTCGCGAATGGCAAGTTGAGCTGAGAAAAAAATTGTGCTTCGCAATCGAGAAGCATTTTCCGCGATCGCGAAGGGTAAAACGCTTTGCAGAAGCTTTAAGTTCGAGAGTTCGGTATTTTCACCCATTTTCGGATTTTTAATATTTTCATTCTTGACTCACTTGTGATTATATTTCATGAATTAATCTTCACTTTCAGCGTAAGATTATTGATTTTTCAAGAGAAATCAGAGGAATTTTCTATAGTTCCATAAAATGAATTTTCGAGGTTTGAATGTCGATTCGGAGTCGGATTTAAGTGAAATTAGTATGGTTTGACTCATAATTGAATGGGTTGTCGTATTTTGTGCGTTTCGTCAGGTTCCGAGATTGGGCCCCACTATCAACTTTTTTAGTAGAGTTGGAAATTTTCATAAATTGTTAGATTGTATGCATTGGAGTATATTTTGATTAATTTGCATGTTGTTTGATTAGTTTCGATGGAATTGAGGAGATATGAATGCGTTCAGAGGATGCTAAGCGCGGAATGGAATTTTCGGAGCATTGATTAGCTTGCTTGGCATTGGTTTCGGCTTGTTCGAGATAAGTAGCACTTCTAATCTTGGAGCTAAGGGATTAAACCCCAAAATTACCTGTTATATGATTTGTTTGGAAGTGACGCATATGCTAGGTGATGGGCATGTGGGCGTGCACCGTAGAAATTGTGACGTAATTGATTTCGTGGAATTGTGTAGTCAAATAATCTTGGCATTATCCATGCAGTTTCATTTGTTAAAAAAATTGAGCTGAGAATCATGTTAAATATCATGCTGAGGCTAAATGCCGATATTATTGAGACCCACAGAGGTTATATTAATGTTGTAGTAATTGTTTAAATTGTAAGCTCATACTCAGTCATGTTCGTTCATTTCATATCATATATCAATCTCTGTTTCTATTTATTGATACATTATATCATCATTTTTGGGCTGATTTTCATGACATTTTGAGCTCGAGAGACTGAAAAGATTGATGACTGAGTGAGACCAAGAGCCTGATTGTGAGGATATTTGTGGAATCGGGATGCACGCCATAGCAGGCCATATTGGCTATATATATATATATCGGGGTTGCACGCTGCAGCAGGCCTTATAGGCTTTATTGTTATGGATCTGTAATGACCCGGCCGGTCGTTTCGAGAGTTATAGCCACGTTCCCCAATTTACTGCTCATTTTGTGCTTTATAGCTGTTATGTGACTTGCTGGGTTAGTCGGTTCGAGTCTAGAGAGATTTCGGAATGAATTGAGACATTTAGTCTCAAGGTTGAAAGCTTAAGTTGAAATGGTTGACCGAAAGTTGACTTATGTGTAAGCGACTCCGGAATGGAGTTTTGATGATTCTGTTAGTTCCGTTGGGTGATTTTGGACTTAGGAGCCTGTCCGGATTGTGATTTTGAGGTTCGTAGTCGAATTAGGCTTGAAATGACGAAAATTGGATTTTTGAAAAGTTTGACCTGGAGTGAACTTTTTCATATCGGGGTCGATTCCGATTTGGGGAGTTGGAGTAGGTCTGTGGTATCATTTGTGACTTATGTGCAAATTTTGAGGTCAATCGGACGTGATTTGATGGGTTTCGGCGTCACTTGTAGAAGTTGGAGTTTCTTAGTTTCAATAGGCTTGAACTTGGGTGTGATTCATGTTTATATGTTGTTTGATGTGATTTGAGGGCTCGACTAAGTTCGTATGATGTTTTAGGACTTTTTGGTATGTTTGGTTGAGGTCCCGGGGGCCTGGGGTTGATTCCGGATGGTTAACGGATCAAAAGTTGAATTTGAGAGGTTGCTGAAGTTGGAGTTTGCTGGTGTAATCGCACCTGAGGAGCTTTGATCGCAGGTGCGAGCTCGCAGATGCGGGTTGTGTTGCGCAGATGTGAGTTTGGAGGGGAGTGTGCAGGTGATCGCAGGTGCGAGGGAATTACCGCATATGTGTGGGCGCAGATGCAGCGATGGGAGCGCAGAAGCGAAAATATAGCTGGAAGATGGTTCCGCAGAAGCGATTTGGTGGCTCGCAGAAGTGAGTTCGCAAGAGAGGATTCATGGACCGTAGGAGCGGAGGAAAGCGCAAAAGCAGAAGTTCGGTCGCTTCTGCGACGCGGCAGATGCGGTTAAGTGTCCACAGAAGCAGAAATGCTTTGTAGAACATTTAAATTCAAGGGTTCATGATTTTGCTTCATTTGAAACATTTAAAGCTTGGAAATGGGCATTTTTGAGAGGATTTTCGAGGGGTTTCTTGAGGTAATTCACTTGGGCTCATTTTTATTCAATAATCTTGTTTTTTCATTTATTTTCCCACCTAGATTGTGTGGTTTTTAGGTGTAAGTTGAGAGTTTGAGGAAAGGGATTTGGAGAGTTTGATATGGGGATTTGGGTGGCGATTGGTGTCGTATTTTGGTAAATTTGGTATGGTTGGACTTGTGGTTGAATGGGATTTCGGGTTTTGTGACTTTTATCAGGTTTCGAGAAGTGGGCCTGGGGCCCAGCTTTTGAGTAGACTTTGGATTTTTATGAAATTGACTCCTTTAGCCCGTGTTGATTATATCGAATTGTTTGTGGCTAGATTCGAGGCATTTTAAGGCCGATTTACGAGGCAAAGATGTGTTGGAGTAGAGATTTGCACGATTTGAGGTAAGTAATAGTTCTTAATTTGGTTTTGTGGGTATGAAATCCCATACTATGTGTTTTCTGGTTGGTGTTGAGGTGACGCACATACTAGGTGACTAGCGTGTGAGCGCGCACCATAGGAATTGTGACTTGGTCCATTCCATGGAAATGTATAGTTGAACAATCTGTTGTTATCCATATATTCTCCATGTGGTATAGAAATTGAACTGCAAATCATGTTAGAAATCATGTTTAGGCCACGTGTTAGTATTGTGAGGACCCTCAGAGCTCGCATACATGTTAAATTATCTGCTAAATTGCTGTTTTGTACTCAATCTCAGTTTTACTTGCATATCATATCTCAGTCTCTATTGTTCTTTGTTGATACATTATATCATTTCTGTTTGGGCTGATTTTCAAGATTTCTTAGTGCCCGAGAGACTAGAGAAGTTGATGACTAAGTAAGCCCGAGGACCTGATTGTGAGAATTTTTATGGGATCGGGCTGCATGTCGCAGCACGTTTCATTGATTTATGCCATGATTGGCTTGTTATAGCGCTTGAGCTGAAGGAGACCCTCCGGAGTCTGTACACACCCCAGTGAGAGCAGGTATCTACTGAGTGCCGAGTGCTGAGTGTTGAGCGATTGAGAGGAATGAGTGACTGTGAGGAATGAGTGATTGTGAGGTTGGAGTGAATGGGAGGACTGAACTAAGCAAGAACTCACACTTGGAGAATGCGGTTAAATTTTGGTCGCTTCTGTGATGCCGCAGATGCGGTTAAGTGTCCGTAGAAGCGAAAATCTGGGTAGAACCTTTAAATTCAAGGGTTCGCGATTTTGCTTCATTTGAAACATTTCAAGTTCAGGATTGGGCGATTTTTGAGAGGGTTTTTGAGGGTTTTCTTGAGGTAATTCACTTGTGTCATTTTTATTCAATAATCATGTTTCCCCATAGATTTTTCCACCCATATTGTGTGGTTTTGATGTGTAAATTGGGAGTTTGAGGCTAGGGATTTGGAGAGTTTGATTTGGGGATTTGGGTGGCGATTTGGTGTCGGATTTTGGTAAATTTGGTATGGTTGGACTCGTTGTTGAATGGGCTTTTGGTTTTTATGACTTTTATGGGGTTTCGAGACATGGGCCCAGGGCCGGCTTTGGAGTCAACTTTTGGCTTTTTTCTTCTGAAATTGATTCCTTTAGCCCGCGTTGATTATATTGAATTGTTTATGGCTAGATTCGAGGCATTTAGAGGCCGATTAGCTAGACAAAGGTATGTTGGAGTAGATATTTGTACAGTTTGAGGTAAGTAACAGTTCTAAATTTGGTTCTAAGGGTATAAAACCCCGTACTACGTGTTTTGTGGTTGGTGTTGAGGTGACGCACATGCTAGGTGATGGGCGTGTGAGCGCGCACCGTAGGAATTGTGACTTGGTCCATTCTATGGAACTACATAGTTGAACAATCTGTTGTTATCCGTATATTCTCCATGTGGTATGGAAATTGAGTTTCAAATCATGTTAGAAATCATGTTTAGGCCATGTGTTAGTACTGTGAGGACCATCAGAGCTCGCGTACATGTTAAATTATCTACTAAATTTCTGTTTTGTACTCAGTCTCAGTTTTACTTGCATATCATATCTCAGTCTCTTTTGTTCTTTGTTGATACATTATATCATTTCTGTTTGGGCATAATTTCTTAGAGCCCGAGAGACTGGAGAGGTTGATGAGTGAGTGAGGCCGAAGGCCTGATTGTGAGAATATTTATGGGATCGGGCTGCACGTCGCAGCACGTTTCATTGATTTATGCCATAATTGGCTTGTTATAGCGCTTGGGTTGAAGGAGCCCTTCTGGAGTCTATAGACACCCCCAGTGAGCGCATGTACCTATTGAGTGCCGAGTGTTGAGTGCTGAACGATTGAGAGGAGTGAGTGACTGTGAGGAATGAGTGATTGTGAGAATGAGTGATTGTGAGGTTGGAATGAATAAAAGGATTGGGTGACTGTTGCTCTGAGATGATGCATTTGACTTTCATTACTGTTGCACTTCAGCTGTCATATTATAATTTCTGAGAGATATTTTATTCTGTTTTCACTTGATCTTGGCATGAATTAACTATTGTGGCCTAAATTGTCGAACTTGAAAGCATGCCTACCTTCCTATGTTGAAATTACTGTAATTGAACTATTACTGTGAAGCTCATCACTACTTTCAATCCTTTATTTAGTCTTGTTACTTACTGAGTTGGTTGTACTCACGCTACACCCTGCACTTCGTATATAGATCCAGGTGTTTCTGGACATGGTGGGTGTTGATTCCTTTGCACAGTTATCGTTTGGAGATTATAAGGTAGTTGCCCGGCGTTTCACATACCTTGTCTCTCCTTCCCTATCTTTCCGCTTTATGTATTTGATTTCAGACTATTATAGACAGTTTTCTCAGATTCGTGATGTTTAGACGCTCATGTACTCAGTGACACCCTGATGTTGGGAGTTTCTATATTGGTTTTGACTTTCTATCCAGTTTTTGAGAGTTCGATGAATTTAAGCCTGCGTTGTTTTACTCTTTATTTAAAAGCGTTGGAATCTTTTCAAAATGTCAGCTTGCCTAGTACCACATTAGGCTCCATTACGACAGGTTATATTTTGGATCGTAACAGGATCGAGGTTGCATGCCGCATCAGGCCTTATAGGCTTTTATTATTATAGGATTGGGCTTCACGCCGCAGCAGGCCAGATTGACTTATTATAGCGCTTGGGCTGAAGTCGCCCCTCCGGAATCTGCACCACCTATTGTGAGCGCAATTGATATTTATATTCGGGATGGATCTTCCCAGGGCATGTAGTTGCCTTATTTATTTATATTTGGGCTGGATCTTCCTTGTACAGTACCGAGTGACTGAGTGTGCTGAATATTGAGAGTGGTGAGTGAAAATGAGAGACAGTGAGATTGAGTGCTCTGAGAGTGTGAGTACATGAGTTCATCACTGTGCTGCATTGCATTAGACATGCATACTTGATATGTAGGCATAGAGAAGTATTTTTCCTCATGCCATCTAATAATGAAATTTCTTATCTGTTCTTAAAGTTTTGAGAAAAATCACAAATTTCAGACTTACTCATATTTTTGGTGATTTCGGCAAAAGATTTGAGTTTTACTGTTATACTTGAAAGGAAAATGTTTATTTTTCCGGAATTTTGTATGAGCTGAGCATTTTATTGTTGAGTTATTACTGATGTTACTTTCATTATATTGTTATGAATTGTTGCTGGTTATTGGTGTTGTACGCTGACCTTTGTCTCACTACTTTCAACCTAAGGTTAGGTTTGTTACTTATTGTGTACATGGGATCGGTTGTACTCATACTACACTTCTGCACCTTGCGTACAGATTTTGGATGCTGATATTGATGTACATGGCGGGAGCTAGCATTGAAGATGTACCTGCGATGCAGTCACAACTGCCTCTTGTTTTTGGTGGCTTTAGAATTTATAATCTGTTCATGTATATTCAAACAGATGATGTATTTTTATTTCATACCAGTTTTATAAATTCTTATCTTAGAAGCTCATGATTTATACTACCAGTCCTTGGGAGGTGTATAAGAGTTTATTTATTTCATCCTTTATTTCCTTAGTAGATTACCTGTGAATTGGATTTTGATAAGTTGGCTTACCTAGCAGGTTGGGTTAGGTGCCATCAAGACTAGTCGGATTTTAAGCCGTGACAAGGTGGTACCAGAGCTCTAGGTTCATAGGTTCTACAGGTCATGAATAAGTGTCTTAGTAGAGTCCTGGGGATCGGTATGATGACGTCCATACTTATCTTCGAGAGACTACAAGGCATTTAGGATAAACTTCCCATCTATCTTTCCTTATCGTGCGACATTGATTCAGCTTGAAGCGTACCTCTTTGCTTGGAGAATGTTAAAACAACCTGCCTCTTCGCGAATGCGGGGCAATACTACGCGATCGCATAAGCTTAAAGCCTAACTATCCAGATGACCACTCCTCTACGCGAACGCGTGAACCCTCACGCAATGACCTGAAACCTCAAATCTTCATGAATGCATGCCCAAAACTACGAACGTGTAGACTAACTTTCGCCAGCCACTAGACAACCCTTAAAGATAAATAACTTCTAATAGCCATAATAAAACTGCTAAACAGGTAACTTCGAATAAACTTCAAATAACTTAAAGCTCCAAGAATTATCTTTTCCTAAATTTATTTGCGTCTTCTAGAAGATACATAGCTTATCAGTGATCTCTTAGTTTTTTAGGTTGTTTCATGATTGAGGGCTTATCTAGCGAGAAGCTTTTTGTTCCCTGTCAACTTAATGCATGACCTTTAGAGATTAGCAGAAAATTTGGGATGCCAAGTGGGAAACCTCCTCACTACATACCTTGGAATGCCTCTTGGTTGACTAACTATAACCAGTATATGGCTCACTATGTATGGCATAGCATTATTGATAGGTTTAAGAAGAGATTGGCAATACGAAAATGCAATATCTACTCATTGCGGGTAGAGTGATTCCGATTAATAGTGTACGTGGTGCACTCGCTTCCTATGTGATGCCATTGTTTCCCATCATAAGCAAGGCAGTGCTTGCCTTAGAAAAATTGAGAAGGAACTTCATATGGAAGGCAACAAAGAAAGGAGGACCTTCCACCTCATAAAATAGGAAATAGGAAATAGGACAAGAAAAGAGGAGGGCCTCAGAATGGGAAACTTGAAACTTCAACAATAATAACTTGCTGCTAAGTGGCTATGGAGATCTAGCAAGGAGGACAACAATAAATGGTGAATGTCATCTCTTGTAAGTAGGGGAGAAATTTAGCATGATGCACTCAGCTCTGAATTCCCCTCATGAAGTTGGGGTATGGAGGCATATTAATAGTTTATGGTTACTTTTTAAAGTCAATACAGAGATTAAAGAGGGACTGAAGGAGAACAAGATTTTGGTAGAATGCCTAGATGGATCCACACCCTTAAAATTAGATTTCCTGACTTATTTAACTTGGTTGTGGATGTAGCAGCAAGTTGACAGACTATCTAGTGGACATATTATCTTTGCATCCAAGAATTAGAATAGGTGCGCCGGAATTTTGAGGAGGCTGACTCACTCACTTGGAAACAACAGAATTGTGGTTATTCTCACTCAGATCATGCCACAAGTTGCTAAAAAATGAGACAAACAACTAAAAAGAGTGGCCCTGGAAAACGATATGGAAAACAGGAGCTCATATAAAATTAGATTCGGTTGCCCCTTAGTCAAGAGATTCTTCTCCCTAAGAAGAATTCTTGCAATCATAGAACGAATTTTCCTACCACAGAAAAGATAGCTTGCTTTATGTGGTAGCAGCCTATGAGCTTGCCATACCCAAAATAATTTCCAGATAAAGGGATAACTTCATCCAAAAAAAAATCTAGGAAAAAAAGAATATCCTCGTGCAACAGATGCTTTTTGTACAACATAGGAGAGGAGACCCACAATCATTTGTTCCTACATTACAGTGTTATGAGGCACTCATCGGCCTGTTCTTCAATATTTTTGGACACCACTGGATTATGTCATAGTTAATCAGAGAACCACTAGACGGTTGGTGGAAATGCAGCCTTCACAACTCACTTAATAAGTATTGGACGACTATTCCAGCATGAGTCTTCTAGGTATTATTGGGAAGAAAAGGAATTTAAGGAGTTTTTATGATAGAGCTAGATTAATCAAGATTTTAAGATATAGATATTTAGGCCTGTTAGCATCTTCGTGTAAGCTACAAGATGTGTCTGATGATAACAACACGGTTGATTTCGTTGACTCATTACAGGAGCACAAGGGGAGCCCTTTCCTTTTGTTTTTATATAGGGGAGCCTCCCCTTTTTGTGATGTCCAGCACAATTTTTGTGCTCGGCTGCTTTCTGTTAATAGAATTTAACTACTGATAAAAAATATACACACACACACATCAATTTACTTATTAAAACAAATGTCAACTTATGATTAATACTACCAAAATTTACAAAAACTTACATCAATTTACTTATCTAAACAAATATCAATTTATGATTGAAGGCAACAAAATTTACAGAAGCTTACTGAGATCTCTCACTAAGGGGACCCATTGCTGGATCGTAGAGCCCAACACGCAGTGGTCCGCCTAATGTATCAAGCAAGTTAGTGCTTGTGACTTTTATAACACTATGCTTACGAACTTCTTCATCCATGATAAATTGAAGCGGACCGCTTCAACGGCCTCTGATGCACCCTATAAAAGCAGCAACGGTTCTTGTTACATAACCACAAAAGAATATATATATCGAGATTACATGTAGCCTGAAGTATTTTTCAGACAAAGCAGGTAATGTTACTAATAGTATACTATCACCATATTTGCAATTTGGTAATTAGTGGGAGATTATAAGTATAACAAATTAGTTACATGGAGCATTTACACAAAGCTAACATGTTTCAAACAGTATGGCTAAGTGGTCAATAAAGTTAGGACGAACCATGGAAGACCAAGATTTGAATAAAAAAATTAGGTAATTTCTTCTCATATGCCAAATACTATGTGAATAGAGGGGATGTGAGAGGAGCAACTACCAGATGGAGGTAGGGGTAAGTTGACCGGACACGAAATTATCAAAAAGTAAACAAATAATTAAAATTACATAAGTGGTGGAGATAGCTCGGAGAAAGAGGGTTCATGTGAATCCCTTTCGCTGAAATTATACAGTGTAAATAGGTTAAAATTTAGTTTTTTGAGTTATATCTACGCTGTGGAATCCACTGAGGAAAATTATAGTAATAAAGTGAGCAAAGAAGGTTCAAATTTCGCTTAGGTCATGACTTCAAATTCTAGGTGTGATATTTTTCGAATCCCCTTTATATAAGATCTTGGTTCCGCCACTGGCATACACAACTCATAACTTCAAATTCACCAAAAATTATGTTCTATCGTTAAAAAATCATTAAAAAAAAGATACTTAAACATAAATATACCATTGACTCAGCCGGAGAAAGAGTAATACGAGGAGAGGTTCGTCAAAAAATCAAAAGAACTAAAATAAAAATAGACACCTCTGCCATCCTCAAGTTCCTGTTAGAACAAATTAAACGTCAATATTCAATCCCAACTTGGGACAAATTTAAGCTTGTGTATATTTCAGCTGGAAGGGGTGAAGCAATACTAGCGGAAGAAATTTGTATGAGAAAAACAACTAAATCCACGTCTATCCGCCGTTAGAGGGAGGGAAATTGACAGATATTTGTTCGCACTTTTATTTGGTTTAGAGGATGTGGAGAAAGTTTTGAAGAAAAAAGGGATTGAAGAGGAAGGGTTTAGTAGCAAGTAGCAACAACAATATTGGTATTTCTTTTGCTGCTTTAATAAATAAAAAATAAAAATTCCTTCCCCCATGTCCACCGTCCTCACTAGTTTTCTTTGTTCTTTTTCTTTTTTTTCAACTTGTTTGGATGGTATTCTATCGTACTTGTCACGGTCCAAACTGGAGGGCTATGACCGGTACCGGGTCATACTTGCCGAGCACCGACGCACGTATTATCTAAGGGGCGACAGATCAGTATAAATGGTAGACGTGAATCCTAAACGACCAACAATGACAGATAATGACATAAACATATATATATATATATATATATATATATATATATATATATATATATATATCACGGGCCAACAAGGCTGTCACGGAGCTATGTATAGGGTATAAGCTGCCAAGCTGCCATGAGAGACTATACAACAAAAATTAGTACAAGGCAATCCAAACAATACATGGGTCGGCACCTGTCTATGAGCCTCTAAGGAACATAAGTGCTGCAACATTGCCGGAACAGGGCCCCGACATACCTATAACTTATATAACAAAAATACATACCAAGACCACGGCAAGTCCGAAGGAGGGATCTCGCCAATAAACGTCGAACTGGGCAGCCTACTATGGTGGGGGAGCTTCGCCTACTTGTCTATCAGGACCTGCAGCACGACATGCAGGGTCCACAAATAAAAGAACGTCAGTACGAATAAAGTACTGAGTATGTAAGGCAAGAAAGCATAAGTAAGAACAGTAATGTAAACAAGAATAAAGAATATACAACCTGTAACATCTGAGTACCTATGAGGGCTACTGACATGAATTGCATGATGCATATATATATATATATATATATATATATATATATATATATA
>MCJB01048542.1:27664-74486 GCA_002018475.1 Nicotiana obtusifolia
ATATATATATATATATATATATATATATATATATATATATACATATAAACCTTTAAAACATACGCCTCTATGGGCTTCATTATCATCATATCATACCCGGCCGTAATAGGCTCGGTAGAATCGTACCCGACCACGTGGAGCTCGGTAAAATTCAACTGATTAGTGGTTGCACAATAGGTGCCATACCCGGCCGACTATAGCGCGGCTCGGTAGAGTAAAATAGATACATATATATGATGCGTGCTGGACTCATTGGAATCACATTTGAACCTTTCGGGGTGACTTAGGTTCGGTATCCTCCGGACACGTTATTAGGACTAACTTTACATCAAGAATCTTATAAGAATCGGGAATTACCAACAACATTGATAACATAAGAATAAGAGAAGTAACATCAACATTAATCGTTCTATAAGAAGGAAACAATGTAAGTACTACTAGCTTCTAAAAGTGGAGTATCTTTGGAAGCTCGTTTATTACATTATGTACAATCGGAGTCGTGCAAAAGAAGGAAAGGGATAGCATCACATACCTTGTATCTACTTCCCAACCTCAAGCTATGAAAGTTCCATGACTCCTTAGTCTACAATAAGAGAAATGACACTATCATTATCATTTACGCGTCATACTATTATGTATTGACCGCAACCTATTTTACGATGAAACGGACAGAACCTCCCCTATTTATATGACTTCCCCACAAGTTAAAATAGTCACCAAACAGCCCAAACAATATCAATATAATCATATTGAGCTTCCCAAAACAGTCCACCAACCAATAACATTACTAACAAGCCTTTCGATGTATATCTCACAAGTTCTATCTTCAACAACTTAGCCATAATTTGGATAACCTTAAATACATGTAGAGTAAGAGGTTCCTTACCTTCAAACAGAAATAACAACTCCAATTTGACCCTAATTAACCACGAAATATCCTCCCAATGCTGCCACAAGAACAAGGAAGCGAAACTAGCAATCAATTAGAGTTTTTCGGCACTAGAATCGCTTTAGAAGACTTGAAATACCTAGGATTGATATTAAAACATGATGAAGTATTTTTCATAACATAATAAACTTAAAACAACCTCCCACACGAGCTGGAACAACAGAAAAATCAGCAAGAACAAGAAGAACAAGAAACTTACTAGCGCCACGGGATTCCCGACACTTGATTTGTGTTGTTTGCCCTTTGTTTTGGTCTTGGATCATTAGAGAATTTTGAGAGAGATTTCTTAGGGTTTCTAAGCTCTGTAAATACTGAAAATACTGACTAAAAATCGGGGTTGGGGTATTTTGTATAAATCCCCAAATCTTAGCCGACCTATGTGGACCCCGTAGAGAGCTGTTTGGTGCAGTCTCACGAAAACGCGAATATCTCCCAACTCATAGATCGTATAGACAAACGGTTTAATGCGTTAGAAACTAGACTCATAGATTTCAATTTGGTGGGTAGATCACCCCGTAACTCTGAGTAGATTGGGTGAAAATCGTAATGACATTTGACCTAAAGTATAAGTAAATTATGAATGTATGTTGCGACAACTTTTGTCGACTTTTGCTTCATAACTCGTTTGACTTCAAGAAATTTAATACAGATAGTATATGATTAAAATACCTTAAAACATGACCGCTTGGTAATATTAATCACTTCTAGATTTACCAAAAATACGGGGTACAAAATCCTTGATTCATTTGACTTCTAATACTTGTTAACCACTCTTATACACCCTTGTGTCATTTAAGACCAGTTGGATTAAATCCTCATCAACTCAAAGATAATCTCTTCTCGGATCTACGTAGACTAACTTACGGTGTAATCTAACGTATGCAAATGTGGGTTGTAACAGTACTGTTACTTTAAATACAATATTATTTTCTTATTACTCAAAATTTATTGTATCGTATCAATAAATCCGTCTAAACGACAAAAAGTGCCACTTTATGAAACGACTGATTTGGTGTGGTCGCGTCGTTACCTTATTTTTTCCTCCCATCTTGCCCTTCTTTATTATAAGATAATCCTATTTTATCTTTTACCCTATCTTTTTATACAATAATGAAACCTCGTGCCTTATTTTTCCTTTATAATATTGCAAATTCATTCTCCATATTGTGGTGCATGACATCATGAAACGACAGCAAACAATACAATCTATCCAAACATTATATATATCAAAATAATACAGTACAATACAAATAGATAAACACTAGACATTTCTACTTGCATATAGATGGGAATCTTATAGGAATGTCACAATTGAGTCCTAACTTATCAATATCTAGCCATTAATCATACACTTACCAAAATTAGCCAAGCTGTCACGACCCAATATTCACAAGTCGTGATGACACCTAACCCAACCTGCTAGGTAAGCCAACTATCACATGATTAATAATGAAAATGAGATAACATGGTCTAATAACTCAACAACGAAAGAATGTCATATCATAACTAAGAGTATAGTCAAAATGCCACGACAACTCAACCCAAAATGGGGTGTCAACAAGTACATAATCACCGTTAAATAACAAAGTACGAAATAAATCCTCTAATATAACTATTTGAATGTGAGAAACAATAAAGATAAAGATAACATGAAGAGAACTTGAAGGACTGGGGAGGGTATGGTAGCTACTTCGTAGTCTTCCAAATAGATGGCACAACTCAAGCCTGAAAACCACCTCAGCCGGATGTATCTGGATCTGTATACGAAGTGCAAACTGCAGTATGAGTACAACCGACCCAATGTATTCAATAAGTAACCACACTAATTTATATTATGTTATGATACTAGTAAAAGAGGGTATGTACAGTATCCGTTATATAAAAGAGAGTATGTACAGTGTCCGTGGTGCATTTCTCGAGAGCATTAAAAATTATATATGATATGAGCGAAGATGAAGAAATAAAGGAAATGTACTTGAAAATAATGACAAATTCATAATAACCAATAGACACACTTTTAGCCTGCAAGTACTGAGACGTACGGTCTTGAAGAAAAGGGGAGTTAATCTTAAGCATTAATTGAAAGGTTGTAATCCCTTTAGGAGTTCACAATGAAATCCCCTTAAGAACCCAGATATACATAGGGAAGAAGCACTTCAACTTTCTCAACAAAAAAGAAAAAAGCCACTTCAAGATATGTATTCTGAAAATTTCTAGAATGCTCTTGTTAGCATGAAAATTCTCAAGTTTTCCAATTTAAAAAAAATCATTTTGTATGTACTCGCGAAGAAAGTCCACCCTCACAAGGTAGGGGTAAAGTTTGCGTACACACTACCTCCCCATACCCTACGGTGTGGGATAATACTGGGTATGTTATTGTTGTTGTCGCGAGAAAGAAAAAACCTTCTTAATGTGGTGAACTACAATAGATCAGCATTTGCAAAATAAATGTTCTCTTCCGTAGTTCTGTAATAGCCAATGGTTATGGTGTCTCCTTGAAGTGAAGGACTAAGCTTTAGGATCTGAAAGGGAGGGTCAATAACCTATCCAAATACAGAGATCACTCTACAAGATAACATCTAGTAGGTTTCTTTTTTCATTAGGAGATGAGGAACCAAATGGATGATGCAATGTGCAAACCATTTTGCTAAGTGCTCATTGTTAAAGGGATGACTGAATATATATTTGTTGCCTGTAGGAAAATAAATTGAGAGAGAACAGATAAGAGACAAATTTGTGCTAATTCCTTTGGTAATAGAATACAATTGAAATGAGACATGTATAAATATTACCTAGTTTATGCAACATGCTTAATATGACTTCCCTTTTGTGTTGAGCAGGTGCCATATTCAACTTGCTCTGCGATGACCGAGACAACATGCTGATGTCAAAGATTGAGAACCATTTCAATAGTCAAGTGACTGAGGCATGTATCTACTGTTTGTGTTACTGCATTTTGGGCTTTGCTTTGTGACCATTTAGGATCCTGCCTATGATTTTTGTATGGGTAGGTTATACCCTAAGTTGCTCGGACATGGGTGCGGGTGTCCGACACGGGTGCGGATTTAGAGGTAGGATCTTTCGATATGAAAATTCTAAGATTCAGAGATATGGATCTTAGTACGGATACGGATGGGGAATCCGGCTAAAAATAATTCAAAAAAATAAAAATATAAAAATATCTCTAATTTATGAAATATTTTGTGAAATATTTAGCTTGTAAAGTGTGAATTTCTTTATTATCAAGTTGTAGATAAGTAAAGTATTGATTTCCTAGATAAGGTATGTTATTTTCTTTAGATTTACCCTAGTTTTAGTTCTGAATTCGGGGATCAAATTGTATCTCGTCTCGAATTTTTCTATCTGATGTGGTCAAAGTATCCAAAATTGTTTGACCAGATCCGGTATGTATTCCATACCCACACCCATACTAATATCGTGTCGACATGAGTACGGCACCTAAACTGCCATGTCGGAGCAACTTAGGTCATGCCTGGTTAAAGGTGCTTAGCATGCTCCGCTTTGAGAATGCTCCGAAGAAAGCTGGCTTGGTCTAAGTTGAGTAGAATGTGCCTTTATTGGTTAACAGATCTCAGGAGGTGGATGCACTATCTGTATTTCGCTGAAGCGGCATCAGCAAAACAAACTGTAAATTGATGGCATGTTTTTAGCAATTTGGTCTTGTCAGAGTGTTTTTTCTTCCTGTCTTGGTGAATATGTTCTATTCATTTTTTTGAGTAAAACAGACTGGTAATGCCTGGAAATGGCTTTTGTACTGTTGACACATCATAGGCCTAGGGCATTTATTACTTGGATGGTATTTGCAATTTACTTACGTGCTTGAACAAATAGAAATTTGCAGGATGCAAATTTTGTAATTGTAGCGTCTATAGGCTTTCTTATAATTTGAATATGCTATTTTGGGGTCAATCTTTTAGGAATAGGGTTACATAGTTATGGTTTTTTTCCAATCAACATTTAATTGAATCAAGACAAGTTATTACAAATACAAGAGTGGGCGGCGCATTGTATGAACTAGCATACGGACCGTGTGAATCATCAATATTCCCTCTCTTTCCGTTGATGACTTTATTTGTTTTTTCTTTCAAATTTCGAAATCCTTTATTCTTATTCTTATCTTAGTTAAATATATGGAATAGATTAAATCATAAGAAAATTTGAAAATCAAGCAAGGAAATTCCTTTTTATTTTATTCTTTGCTAATAGTACTCTACCCAAATTGGATTTATCATACTTTGCTGCAAACTACGTGCAAAAAATATTTATTTTCCCTCAAATACTGCAACTAGATAAAGGCAAATCATGCGAACATTTATTTTTTCTTTTTCCTTTACTATCTTTTACTGATGACTGTACCTAGCATATATATATATATATATAACATTCAAATACATAGATTTTGTTTTCTTCTAAAGCGCTCTTCACAATAAGTTGAGATTCGAATTATTTAAAATGGAAAAATAATACTACCAGATATCTGTAGATATATTATGAGCATTTAACCCTATGTCTGCAAGCCCACTTCACCGGAGGTTTAGGTAAATAACAAAACGAATAAATTATACACTGAGTCAACAAGTGAGATTGCATTCTCATTTATTTATTATGAGATATTATTATTTATTTATATATTTTTTTGTATTAAATTTATTTTTTCTTATCATTCTCAATCCAAAAAGGCAATTGTTCTTATCATGATTGGTAAGCAAACTAGAAAAAATACCACGCCAATTTCATTGTAGCGGTTGCTATTTTGTTTTATAGTAATTGTACTTAGTTCAATTATCAAAAAAAGAAGCGGGATAACTCCAACTATCCAATAGTCTAACAACTAACTTAGAATCTAGTTTTTGTTGTATTTTGCAGACGCTCTCAGCAATTACATTAGCAAAAACGCACTTCCCTTTTTCAACTACTATTTTCTTGGATAAAAAGTGACAACATGAAGAAGAATATAAGTTTCGTCTAAGTGAGAGTTCTGTTCAGTGTAGTCACCTCAAAAAATTTCGGAATATTTCCAAAACCCTAGTACTCTGACCTCTGATCACATAAAGTTGCCCGCCTTAATATGAAAGAAGTGAAGCAAGATTTGGCGCATGAATATTCTTGCGCAACGCCCAAGGGGAAGAGATTTCGGATACCGGAGATTTCGACTTGTCCCCCGGCTCCGAAGAAGAGAAAGGTAGCTGCAACTACCAAGTCATGTTTGCCAAGAAGACTATCAAATGATGCTATATTTTCTCCTGATGTTGAAGTCTTCTTCTTTTATGCATGTAGGAATATTGCCAAAAGCTCCACTGATCTTTTCAACTAGTTCATAATTTGGTAGGAAAATTATATATGAGATTCCCGTGAGACTTAAATTGGATAGTGTTGCTCAAGTTATATATGTCATGCATTCTCGTTTTCTGTTCTAAACATTATGTTACTGTAAACTAGTGTAATTGTCCGCGCTTCGCGTGTTTATCAAAAGACTAATCTCATATTCTTTAGTAGAAAGATCAATCTTTACTGACCAGAAAACTTTTGAAGGGGACTACTATCTTTTTGGATTCTTTAAATTCTCGCTAAATTTTTTATTTTGCCAGAGATAATATATGAAATTATAATCCAGGTTAGATATAAAAGTTGAACAACGCTGTAACAACAAATTTTCGTGTGAGAAAAATAAATAATCAAGACTAAAAAATTGCGTAACAAATGTAGTATTTGATTTCAATAAATGAAAGTGTTACAATCTCTATGGTATTTCTCTGATTCTTCAAGAATATAAACTATCTTGATGAGCTTGAATTTGATTTTGATTCAAGGGCTTGTAAAGCTTGATCTTGAATATCTTTTTTGAGCTTGAATTTAGATTTAATCACGAACAAGTAATTTGATTTTGAACGCTTGAATTGAACTTAAACTTGTTGCTTGAGTGTTTGAGTGCTTGAACTTGTAGCTTGTAGAGAAATTTGCGGCATTTGATCCACGGGCTCTCTGCTTGCTTCTTGTTATCACTTCTGGTGTCTTCCAGCTTTATGAAGACCTCTATTTATAGTTCTAGGGAGTGGTGTGGCTCTGAGATTTGATTGGTCCGTCTGAATTGACCAATACCATCTAGACACTTGGCACAACTCTATTGGTTGTTTATTTGAATCGAATTGCCACCCCTTCTTGACACATGCCACGATTTCATTGGCTCATTTATTAGGTTTGGATAGCCACATCATTTGACACGTGGCATTATTTTATTGGCTCGTTCTTTTGACTTGGATTGGCACATCACTTGACACGTGGCATGAGCTTGGGCTTTAAGATGGGCTAATAGCTATTTGAACCTTGGACTAATGGAGTGAGCTTATCATTTACTTTGTAGTCTAATTAAATAGACACGCCCAACACACACACACACACACACACACACACACACACACACACATATATATAATTTAAATAATTAGCCTAATTTATTAGGGGATTTGCAGTCGTACCCTATATTTATGTGACATTTTAACCTGTACCCTATTTTTAAAAATTATTGATTTGCTACCAACTGACAAAAAATCCGTAATAATATGACAATTACACCCCTAACAAAAGATATAAAACCTGCATCACGCATTAATCGCGTGATCTGCAACCTCATTTGAAAAAAGATCTCCTCCTCTCCTCTCAGCGGTTTTATCAAAAAACCAAAAACTTGTCCAGATTCATCTTCATAATCACACTTGCATGAAGTTGTTTCACCTTGAAGCTAAAACTTCATGCTAATGTAGCATGAAGTTGTTTCATGTTGAAGCTAAATATAGCATGAAGTTGTTTCACATTGAAGCTAAAACTTCATGCTAATACATGCTGAAGTTATTTATCCTGCAGTCTACAGTTTTGTCATGAGTTTTATATGAAAATTCAGTCTAAACATGCTGGAGTAATTTAGTTCATTTGCTAAAACTTCAAACAAAACATGCTTAAGTTTTTTAGTTCATTTGCTAAAAATTCAGACTAAACATGCTTAAGTTATTTAGTTCATTTGCTAAAACTTCAGACTAAATATTCTTAAGTGTTTTAGTTCATTAGCTAAAACATCAGACTAAACATGCTTAAGTTATTTAGTTCATTTGCTAAAACTTCAGACTAAACATGCTTAAGTTTTTGTCTTGCAGTATGAAATTTTCTAATGAGTTTTTTGTTAATGCCTGCTGAAGTTAATTAGTTCATTTGCTAAAACTTCAGATTAAACAAGCTTAAGTTTTGTAGTTCATTTGCTAAAACTTCATACTAAACATGCTTAAGTTTTTTAGTTCATTTGCTAAAACTTCAGGCTAAATATACTTAAGTTTTTTAGTTCATTTTAGACAAAACATGCTTAAGTTTTTTAGTTCATTTGCTAAAACTTCAGACTAAGCATGTTTAAGTTTTTGTCTTGCAGTATGTAATTTTATAATGAGTTTTTGCTAATGCATGCTGAAATTATTTAGTTCATTTGCTAAAACATCATACCAAAACATGCAGAAGTTTTGTGATGCAGTCTACAATTTCGTCATGAGTTTTATCTGAAACTTCTGTCTAAACAGGCTACATGACCCGGACGGCCTAAAATTTATCCGGACAATAGAAAACTACCTAAGTAACATTGGTCACCGACCCGCGATGACCGTTCCTCATTTTTTTTTATTTTAGGGCCATAAAACGAGAGCTCGACTCGATTTCAATATTATCGTGTGCTATAGCCCACGCCTTTCGCATGGCCCGAGCCCCCGGACCCGGACCGCCTAAAAGTTATCCGAAGTATAGGAAACGACCTAAGGAACATTGGTCACCAACCCGCCATGACCATTCTTCATTTTCTTTTATTTTAGGGCCATAAATCGAGAACTCGGCTCGATTTCTATATTAACGTGTGCTATAGCCACGCCTTTCGCGTGGCCCCGTGCCCCCTTGACCCCGACAGCCTAAAATTTATCCGATAATACGAAACGACCTAAGGAACATTGGTCATCGACCCGCCATGACCGCTCTTCATTTTCTTTTATTTTAGGGCCATAAAACGAGAACTCGGCTCGATTTCTATATTTTCGTGTACTATAGCCCACGTCATTGGCGTGGGCCTGGGCCCCCGGACCCGGACTACCTAAAATTTATCCAGACAATAGGAAATAACCTAAGGAATATAGGTCACCGACCCGCCATGACCGCTCTTCATTTTCTTTTATTTTAGGGCCATAAAATGAGAACTCGGCTCGATTTCTATATTTTCGTGTGCTGTAGCTCACGCCTTTCGCGTGGGCCCGGGCCTCCGGTCCCCGACCGCCAAAAATTTGTCCACACAATAGGAAATGACCTAAGGAACATTAGTCATCGACCCGCCATGACCGTTCTTCATTTTCTTTTATTTAAGGGCAATAAATCGAGAACTCGACTCGATTTTTATATTTTCGTGTGCTATAGACCACACCTTTCGCGTGGGCCCGGGCCCCCGAACCCGAAATGCCTAAAATTTATCGGACAATGGGAAACGACCTAAGAAACATTAGTTACCGACCCACCATGACAGTTCTTCATTTTCTTTTATTTTAGGGCCATAAATTGAGAACTCGGCTCGATTTCTATATTTTCGTGTGTTATAGCCTGCGTCTTTCGCGTGGGGATCCGGACTGCCTAAAATTTATTCGGACAATAGGAAACTACCTAAGGAACATTGGTCACCAACACGCCAAGATCGTTCCTCATTTTTTCATTTTAGGGCCATAAAACGAGAACTCGACTCGATTTCTCTATTTTCGTGTGTTATAGCCCACGCCTTTCGCGTGGGCGGGGGCCCCCTTGTCCCGAACCGCCTAAAATTTATCCGGACAATTTGAAACGACCAAAGGAACAGTAGTCACCGACCCACCATGACCGTTCTTCATTTTCTTTTATTTTAGGGCCAGAAATCGAGAACTCGGCTCGATTTCTATATTTTCGTGTGCTATAGACCACGCCTTTCGTGTGGGCCCGGGTCCCTGGACCCGGACCCGGACCGCCTAAAATTTATCCGTACAATTCGAAATGACCTATGGAACATTGATTACCGACCCCCCATGACCGTTCTTCATTTTCTTTTACTTTACAGCCATAAAAAGAGAACTCGGCTCGATTTCTATATTTTCCTGTGCTATAGACCACGCCTTTCGCATGGGCCCGTGCCCCCGGACCCGGACCCAGACCGTCTAAAATTTATCCATTCAATAGGAAATGACCTATGGAACATTGATCACCGACCCGCCATAACCGTTCTTCATTTTCTTTTATTTTATAGGCATAAATAGAGAACTCGGCTCGATTTCTATATTTTCGTGTGCTATAGCCCATGCCTTTTGCGAGGACCTGTTCCCCCTTGACCCGGACCGCCTAAAATTTGACTGGACAATTTGAACGACCTAAGGGACATTGGTCACCGACCCTCCATGACCGCTCTTCATTTTCTTTTATTTTAGGGCCCCCGGACCCGGACCGCCTAAAATTTATCCGGACAATAGGAAACGACCTAAGACCTCGCCATGATCGCTCTTCATTTTCTTTTATTTTAGGGCCATGAATCGAGAACTCGGCTCGATTTCAATATTTTCGTGTGCTATAGCCCACGCCTTTCGCGTGGGCCCTGGCCCTCAGACCCGAACCGCCTAAAATTTATCCGGACAATAAAAAACGAACTAAGGAACATTGGTCACCGACCCTCCATGGCCGTTCTTCATTTTCTTTCATTTTAGGACCATAAAACGAGAACTCGGCTCGATTTCTAAATTTTCGTGTGCTATAGCTCACCCCTTTCGAGTGGTCCCGGGCCCCCTTGACCCGAACCACCTAAAATTTATCCGGACAATAGGAAACGACCTAAGGAACATTGGTCACTGACCCGCCATGAACGTTCTTCATTTTCTTTTATTTTAGGGCCAAAAAATAAGTACTCGGCTCGATTTTTATATTTTCGTGTGCTATAGACCACGCCTTTCGTGTGGGCCCGGGCCCCCTTGATCCGGACCGCTTAAAATTTATCCGAACAATAGGAAACGACCTAAGGAACATTGGTTAGTGACCCTCCATGAACGTTCTTCATTTTCTTTTATTTTAGGGCCAAAAATCGAGTATTCGGCACGATTTTTATATTTTCGTGTGCTATAGACCACGCCTTTCGCATGGGCCTGGGGCCCCGGACCCACAACGCCTAAAACTTATTCGGATAATAGGAAACGACCTAAGAAACATTGGTCACCTACCCGCCACGACCATTCTTCTTTTTATTTTATTTTTGGGCCATAAATCAAGAACTCGGCTCAATTTTATATTTTCGTCTGCTATAGCCCGAACCTTTGGCGTGGGCCCGGGCCTCCGAACCCGAACCGCCTAAAAGTTATCCGGACAATAGAAAACGACCTAAGGAACATTGTTCGCCGACCCACCATGACCGTTCTTCATTTTCTTTTATTTTAGGGCCATAAATCGAGAACTCGGTTCGATTTCTATATTTTCCTATGCTATAGCCCACGCCTTTCGCGTGGGCTCGGACCACCTAAAATTTATCCGGACAATTCAAAACGACCAAAGGTACAGTAATCACCGACCCGCCATGGCCGTTCTTCATTTTCTTTATTTTAGGGCCATAAATCGAGAACTCGGCTCGATTTCTATATTTTTGTGTGCTATTGACCACGCCTTTTGCGCGGGCCTATGCCTCCGGACACGGATCCGGACCGCTAAAAAATTATCCGTACAATAGAAAATGACCTAAGAAATATTGATCACCGACCCGCCATGACCGTTCTTTATTTTCTTTCATTTTACGTCCATAAATAGAGAACTCGGCTCGATTTCTATATTTTCGTGTGCTATAGCCCATGCCTTTCGCGTGGGCCCGGGCCCCCGGACCCGGACTGCCTAAAAGTTATCCGGACAATAGGAAACGACCTAAAGAACATTGTTCACTGACCCGCCATGGCCGTTCTTCATTTTCTTTTTATTTATGGCCATAAATCGAGAATTCGGCTCGATTTCTATATTTTCGTGTGTTATATCCCACGCCTTTCGCGTGGGCACGTGCTCCCTTGACCTGGACTGCCTAAAATTTATCTGGATAGTAGGAAACGACCTAAGGAACATTAGTCACTAACCCTCCATGACCGCTCTTCATTTTCTTATATTTTAGGGCCATAAAACGAGAACTCGTCTCGATTTCTATATTTTTGTGTGCTATAGCCCACGCCTTTCGCGTGGGCCCGGGCCCCCAGACCCACAACGCCTAAAATTTATCCGGACAATACGAAACAACCTAAGAAACATTGGTCACTGACCCGCCATGACTATTTTTCATTTTATTTTATTTTAGGGCCATAAAACGAGAACTCGGCTCGATTTCTATATTTTCATGTGCTATGGCCCAAGCCTTTCGCATGGGCCCGGACCCCTCGGACCCGGGCCACCTAAAATTTATTCTGACAATAGGAAACTACCTAAGAAACATTAGTCACCGACCCGCCATGACCGTTCCTCATTTTTTTCATTTTAGGGCCATAAAAAGAGAACTCGGCTCGATTTCTATATTTTTGCGGGCTATGGCCCGCGCCTTTCACGTGGGCCCGTGCCCCCTAGACCCGAACCGCCTAAATTTTTTTCGGACAATACGAAACGACCTAAGGAACATTGGTCACTGACCCGCCATGACCGCTCTTCATTTTCTTTTATTTTAGGGCCATAAAATGAGAACTAGGCTCGATTTCTATATTTTCGTGTGCTATAACCCACGCCTTTCGCGTTGGTCGGGGCCCCCATACCCCGACCGCCTAAAATTTGTCCGGACAATAGAAAACGACCTAAAGAACATTGGTCACCGACCCGCCATGACCGCTCTTCATTTTCTTTTATTTTAGGGCCATAAAATAAGAACTCGACTCGATTTCTATATTCGTGTGGGCCCGGTCCCCCAGACCCCGACCGCCTAAAATTTGTCCGGACAAAAGAAAACGACCTAAGGAACAATGGTCACCGACCTGCCGTGACTGTTCTTCGTATTCCTTTATTTAAGGGCCATAAAATGAGAACTCGCTCGATTTCTATATTTTCGTGTGCTATAGCCCATGCCTTTCGCGTGGGCCCGGGCCCCCGGACCCACAACGCTAAAATTTATCCGAACAATCCGAAACGACCTAAGGAACATTGATCACCTATCCTCTATGACCATTCTTCATTTTATTTTATTTTAGGGCCATAAATCGAGAACTCGGCTCGATTACTATATTTTCGTGTGCTATGGCCCACGCCTTTCGCATGGGCCCGGACCCCCGTACCCGGACCGCCTAACATTTATTCGGACTATAGGAAACTACCTAAGAAACATTGGTCACCGACTCGCCATGACCGCTCTTCATTTTCTTTTATTTTAGGGCCATAAAACGAGAACTCGGCTCGATTTCTATTTTTTCGTGTGCTATAGCATAAGCCTTTCGCGTGGGCCGAGCACCCGGACACGAACCGCCTAAAATTTATCTGGACAATCTGAAACGTCCTAAGGAACAATGGTCACCGACCCTCCACGACCGTTCTTCATTTTCTTTTATTTTAGAGCTATAAATCGAGAACTCGGCTCGATTTTTATATTTTCGTATGCTATTGCCCATGATTTTCGTGTGGGTCCGTGCCCCCTTGACCCGGACCGCTTAAAATATTTATGGACAATAAAAAACGACCTAAGGAACATTAGTCACCGACCCGCCATGACCGCTCTTCATTTTCTTTTATTTGAGGCCATAAAACGAGAACTCGGCTCGATTTCTATATTTTCGTGTGCTACAGCCCATGCTTTTTGAGTAGACCCGGGCCACTGGACCCGGACCGCCTAAAATCTATCCGGACAATCGGAAACGACCTAAGGAACATAGGTCACCGACTCGCCATGACCGTTCTTTATTTTCTTTCATTTTACAGCCATAAATAGAGAACTCGACTCAATTTCTATATTTCCGTGTGCTATAGCCCACGCTTTTTGCATGGGCCCGGGCCCCCGGACCCGAACCGCCTAAAAGTTATTCGGACAATAGGAAACGACCAAAAGAATATTGGTCACCGACCCGCCATGACTGTTCTTCATTTTCTTTTATTTATGAGCCATAAATCGAGAACACGGCTTGATTTCTATATTTTCGTGTGCTATAGTCCACGCCTTTCGTGTGGGCACGTGCCCCCTTGACCTGGACCGCCTAAAATTTATCTGGACAATAGGAAACGGCCTAAGGAACATAAGTCACCGACCCGCCATGACCACTCTTCATTTTCTTTTATTTTAGGGCCATAAAACGAGAACTCGGCTCGATTTCTATATTTTCGTGTGCTATAGCCCATGCCTTTCGCGTGGGCCCGTACCCTCTTGACCCGGACCCCCTACAATTTATCGGGATAATAGAAACAACCTAAGGGACATTAGTTATCCCGCCATGACCGCTCTTCATTTTCTTTTATTTTAGGGCCATAAAACGAGAACTCGGCTTGATTTCTATATTTTCGTGTGCTATATCCCACGACTTTCGTGTGAGCCCGTGCCCCCTTGACCCCGACCGCCTAAAATTTATTCGGACAATAAAACGACCTAAGGAACATTGGTCACCGACTCGCCATGACCGCTCTTCATTTTCTTTTATTTTAGTGCCATAAAACGAGAACTCGGCTCGATTTCTATATTTTCGTGTACTATAGCCCACGCCATTGCCGTGGGCCTGGGCCCCCGGACCCGGACCGCCTAAAATTTATCCGGACAATAGGAAATAACCTAAGGAACATAGGTCACCGACCCGCCATGACCGCTCTTCATTTTTTGTTATTTTAGGGCCATAATATGAGAACTCGGCTTAATTTCTATATTTTCGTGTGCTATAGCCCACACCTTTCACGTGGGCCTGGGCCTCCGGTCCCAGACCGCTTAAAATTTGTCCAGACAATAGGAAATGACTTAAAGAACATTAGTCACCGACCCGCCATGACCGTTCTTCATTTTCTTTTATTAAAGGGCCATAAATCGAGAACTCGGCTTGATTTTTATATTTTCGTGTGCGATAGACCACGCCTTTCGCGTGGACCCGGGCCCCCCGATCCGAAATGCCTAAAATTTATAGGACAATAGAAAACGACCTAAGAAACATTAGTTACTGACCCTCCATGACCGTTCTTCATTTTATTTTATTTTAGGGCTATAAATCGAGAACTCGACTCGATTTCTATAATTTCGTGTGTTATAGCCCACGTCTTTCGCATGGGCCCGGGGCCCCGGACCTTGACCGCCTAAAATTTATTCGGACAATAGGAAACTACCTAAGGAACATTGGTCACCGACCCGCCATCATCATTCCTCATTTTTTCATTTCAAGGCCATAAAACTAGAACTCGGTTTGATTTCTATATTTTCGTGTGCTATAGCCCACGCTTTTCGCGTGGGCCGGGTCCCCCAGGGCCCGGACTGCCTAAAATTTATCTGGACAGTAGGAAACGACCTAAGGAACATTAGTCACCGATCCGCCACGACCTCTCTTCATTTTCTTTTATTTTACGGCCATAAAATGAGAACTCGGCTCGATATCTCTATTTTCGTGTGCTATAATCCACGCCTATCGCGTGGGCCATGGCCCCTTCACCCGGACCGCTTAAAATTTATCCGGACAATAGGAAACGACCTAAGGAACATTAGTCACCGACCCTCCATGACCGCTCTTCATTTTCTTTGATATTAAGGCCATAAAACGAGAACTCGGCTCGATTTTTTTTTTTAGGTGCTTTAGACCACGCCTTTCGCGTGGGCCTTGCACCCAGACCCGAACCGCCTAAAATTTATCCGGACAATAGGAAATGACCTAAGGAATATTGATCACCGACCCGCTATGACCGTTCTTCATTTTTTTTATTTTTGGTCCACAAATCGAGAACTCGGCTCGATATCTATATTTTCGTATGCTATAGCCCACGCCTTTCGCGTGGGCCCGTACCCTCTTGACCCGGACCCCCTACAATTTATCGGGATAATAGAAACAACCTAAGGGACATTAGTTATCCCGCCATGACCGCTCTTCATTTTCTTTTATTTTAGGGCCATAAAATGAGAACTCGGCTTCATTTTTATATTTTCGTGTGCTATATCCCACGACTTTCGTGTGAGCCCGTGCCCCCTTGAACCCGACCGCGTAAAATTTATTCGGACAATAAAACGACCTAAGGAACATTGGTCACCGACTCGCCATGACCGCTTTTCATTTTCTTTTATTTTAGTGCCATAAAACGAGAACTCGGCTCGATTTCTATATTTTCGTGTACTATAGCCCACGCCATTGGCGTGGGCCTGGGCCCCCGGACGCGGACCGCCTAAAATTTATCCGGACTATAGGAAATAACCTAAGGAACATAGGTCACCGACCCGCCATGACCGCTCTTCATTTTTTGTTATTTTAGGGCCATAATATGAGAACTCGGCTTAATTTCTATATTTTCGTGTGCTATAGCCCACACCTTTCACGTGGGCCTGGGCCTCCGGTCCCCGACCGCTTAAAATTTGTCCAGACAATAGGAAATGACTTAAGGAACATTAGTCACCGACCCGCCATGACCGTTCTTCATTTTCTTTTATTAAAGGGCCATAAATCGAGAACTCGGCTTGATTTTTATATTTTCGTGTGCGATAGACCACGCCTTTCGCGTGGACCCGAGCCCCCCGATCCGAAATGCCTAAAATTTATAGGACAATAGAAAACGACCTAAGAAACATTAGTTACTGACCCTCCATGACCGTTCTTCATTTTATTTTATTTTAGGGCCATAAATCGAGAACTCAACTCGATTTCTATAATTTTGTGTGTTATAGCCTACGGACCCGGACCGCCTAAAATTTTTTCGGACAATAAGAAACGACCTAAGGAACATTGGTCACCGACCCTCCATGACCGCTCTTCATTTTCTTTTATTTTAGGGCCATAAAACAAGAACTCGGCTCGATTTCTATTTTTTCGTGTGCTATAGCCCACGCCTTTCGCTTGGGCCCATGCACCTGGACCAGAACTGCCGAAAATTTATCTGGACACTGGGAAACGTCCTAAGGAACATTTGTCACCGACCCAGCCATGACCGTTCTTCATTTTCTTTTATTTTTGGGCCATAAATCGAGAACTCGGCTCGATTTTATATTTTCATGTGCTATCGTCCACGACTTTCTTGTGGGACCATGCCCCCTTGACCCGGACCGCCTAAATCTATCCGGACAATCAGAAACGACCTAAGGAACATTGGTCACCGATCCGCCATGACCGTTCTTTATTTTCTTTTATTTTAGGGCCATAAATCGAGAACTTGGCTCGATTTCTATATTTCGTATACTATAGACCACTCCTTTCTCGTTGGCCCGTGTCCCTTTGACCCGGACCGCCTAAAATTTATCCGGACAATAGGAAACGACCTAAGGAACATTACTCACTGACCCGCCATGACCGCTCTTCATTTTCTTATATTTTAGGGCCATAAAACAAGAACTCGGCTCGATTTCTATATTTTCGTGTGCTATAGCTCACGCCTTTCGCGCAGGCCCGGGGCCCCGGACCCACAACGCCTAAAATTTATCCGAACAATACGAAACGACCTAAGAAACATTGGTCACTTACCGCCATGACCATTCTTCATTTTATTTTATTTTACGGCCATAAATGGAGAACTCGGCTCGATTTTTATATTTTCGTGTGCTATGGCCCACGCGTTTCGCATGGGCCCGGGCCCCCGGATGCGGACCACCTAAAATTCATTCGGACAATAAGAAACTACCTAAGGAACATTGGTCATCGACCCGCCATGACCGTTCCTCATTTTTTTTATTTTAGGGCCATAAAACGAGAACTCAGCTCGATTTCTATATTTTTGTGTGCTATAGCCCACGTCTTTTGCATGGGCCCATGCCCCCTTAACCTGGACCGCCTAAAATTTATCCGGACAATACGAAACGACCTAAGGAACATTGGTCAACGACCCGCCATGATCGCTCTTCATTTTCTTTTATTTTAGGGCCATAATACGAGAACTCAGCTCGATTTCTATATTTTCGTGTACTATAGCACACGCCTTTGGCGTGGGCCTGGGCCCCCGTACCCGCACTGCCTAAAATTTATCCGAACAATAGGAAATGACCTAAGGAACATAGGTCACCGACCCGCCATGACCACTCTTCATTTTCTTTTATTTTAGGGCCATAAAATGTGAACTCGGCTCGATTTCTATATTTTCATGTGCAATATCCCACGCCTATCGCGTGGGCCCGGGCCCCTGGACCCGGACCATCTAAAATTTATCTGGACAGTGGAAAATGACCTAAGGAACATTGGTCACCGAGCCGCCATGACCATTCTTTATTTTCTTTTATTTTAGGGCCGTAAATCGAGAACTCGGCTTGATTTTTATATTTTAGTGTGCTATTGCCCACGACTTTCATGTGAGCCCGTGCCCCCGTGACCCGGACCGACTAAAATTTATTCGGACAATAGAAAACGACTTAAGGAACATTAGTCACCGACCCGCCATGACCGCTCTTCATTTTCCTTTATTTGAGGGCCATAAAACGAGAACTCGTCTTGATTTTTATATTTTCGTGTGCTATAGCCCACGCCTTTCGGCCCGGGCCCCCAGACCCGGACAATCGGAAACGACCTAAGGAACATTGCTCACCTACTCGCCATGACCGCTCTTCATTTTCGTTTATTTTAGGGCCATAAAACGAGAACTCGGCTCGATTTCTATATTATCGTGTACTATAGCCCACGCCTTTTGCGTGGGCCTGGGCCCCCGGACCCGGAATGCCTAATATTTATTCGGACAATAGGAAATGACCTAAGGAACATAGCACACTGACCCGCCATGACCGCTCTTCATTTTCTTTTATTTTAGGGCCATATAATGAGAACTCGGCTCGATTTCTATATTTTCGTGTGGTATAGCCCACGCCTTTCGCGTGGGCCCGGGCCCCCAGACCCCGACCGCCTATAATTTTTTCGGACAATAGAAAACGACCTAAGGAACATTGGTCACCGACCCGCCATGACCGTTCTTCATTTTCTTTTATTTAAGGGCCATAAATCGAGAACACGACTTGATTTTTATACTTTCGTGTGCTATAGACTACGCCTTTCACGTTGGCCCGGGCCCCGAACCCGAAATGCCTAAAATTTATCTGGACAATAGGAAACGACCTAAGAAACATTAGTTACCGACCCGCCATGACCGTTCTTCAATATATTTTATTTTAGGGCCATAAATTGAGAACTCAGCTCGATTTCTATATTTTCGTGTGCTATAGCCCACGCCTTTCGCATGGGCCCGAGCCCCCGGATCCGGACCGCCTAAAATATATTCGGACAATAGGAAACTACCTAAGGAACATTGGTCACCGACCCGCCATGATCGTTCCTCTTTTTTTTTTTATTTTTTATTTTAGGGCCATAAATCGAGAACTCGGCTCGATTTCTATATTTTCATATGCTATAGCCCATGCCTTTCGCGTGGGCCCGTACCCGTATGACCCGGACCGCCTAAAATTTGTCCGGAAAATAGAAAACAACCTAAGGGACATTAGTCACCGACCCTCCATGACCGCTCTTCATTTTCTTTTATTTTAGGGCCATAAAACAACAACTCGGCTCGATTTTTATATTTTCGTGTACTATTGCCCACGCCTTTAGCGTGGGCCTGAGCCCCCGGATCCGGACCGCCTAAAATTTATCCGAACAATAGGAAATGACCTAAGGAACATTGATCACCGACCCGCCATGATCGTTCTTTATTTTCTTTCATTTTACGGCCATAAATAGAGAACTCGGCTCGATTTCTATATTTTCGTGTGCTATAGCCCACGCCTTTCGCGTGGGCCTGGGTCCCCTTGACCCGGACCACCTAAAATTTATCCGAAAATTTCAAAACGACCAAAGGAATAGTAGTCACCGACCCGCCATGGCCGTTCTTCATTTTCTTTTATTTTAGGGCCATAAATCGAGAAATCGGCTCGATTTCTATATTTTTGTGTGCTATAGACCACGCCTTTCGCGCGGGCCCGATCCCCCGGACCCGGACCCGGACCGCCTAAAATCTATTTGGACAATCGGAAACGACCTAAGGAACATAGGTCACCAACGCGCCATGACCTGTCTTCATTTTCTTATATTTTAGGGCCATAAAACGAGAATTCGGCTTGATTTTTACATTTTCGTGTGCTATAGCCACGCCTTTTGCGTGGCCCCGAGATCCCTTGACACCGACAGCCTAAAATTTATCCGATAATACGAAACGACCTAAGGAACATTGGTCACCGACCCGCCATGACTGCTCTTCATTTTCTTTTATTTTAGGACCATAAAACGAGAACTCGGCTCGATTTTTATATTTTCGTATACATAGCCCACGCCTTTAGCGTGGGCCTGGGCCCCCAGACCCGGACCCGGACCGCCTAAAATTTATTCGAACAATAGGAAATGATCTAAGGAACATTGATCACCGACCCTCCATGACCGTTCTTTATTTTCTTTCATTTTACGACCATAAATAGAGAACTCGGCTCGATTTCTATATTTTCGTGTGCTATATCCCACGCCTTTCGCGTGGGCCCGGGCCCTTGGACCCGAACTGCCTAAAAGTTATCCGGACAATACGAAATGACCTAAGGAACATTGGTCACCTATCCGCCATGACCATTCTTCATTTTATTTTGTTTTAGGGCCATAAATCGAGAACTCGGCTCGATTTCTATATTTTCTTGTGATATGCCCCACGCCTTTCGCATGGGCTCGGGCCCCCGGACGCGGACCGCCTAATATTTATCTGGTCAATAGGAAACGACCTAAGGAACATTAGTCACCGACCCGCCATGACCGTTCTTCATTTTCTTTTATTTTAGGGCCACAAATCGAGAAATCGGCTCGATATCTATATTTTCGTATGCTAAAGGCGTGGGCCCGTGCCCCCATGACTCGGAGCGCCTAAAATTTTATTCGGACAAAGAAAACGACTTAAGGAACATTAGTCACCGACCCGCCATGACCGCTCTTCATTTTCTTTTATTTGAGGGCCATAAAACGAGAACTCGGCTCGATTTCTATATTTTCTTGTGCTATAGCCCACGCCTTTCGCGTGGGCCCGGATCCCCCGATCCGGACCGCCTACAATCTATCCGGACAATCGGAAATGACCTAAGAAACATTGGTCACCGCCTCGCCATGACCGCTCTTCATTTTCTTTTATTTTAGTGCCATAAAACGAGAACTCGGCTCAATTTCTATATTTTTGTGTGCTATAGCCCGCGTCTTTCGCGTGGGCCCGTGCCCCCTTGACCCGGACCGCCTAAAATTTATCCGGACAATATGAAACGACCTAAGGAACATTGGTCACCGACCCGCCATTACCGCTCTTTTTATTTTTATTTTTATTTTAGGGCCATAAAACGAGAACTCAGCTTGATTTTTATATTTTCGTGTACTATAGCTCGCGCCTCTGGCGTGGGACTGGGCCCCCGGATCCGGACCGCCTAAAATTTATTCGAACAATAGGAAATGACCTAAGGAACATAGGTCACCGACCCGCCATGACCGCTCTTTATTTTCTTTTATTTTAGTGCCATAAAATGAGAACTCGGCTCGATTTCTATATTTTCGTGTGCTATAGCCCATGCCTTTCGCGTGGGACCGGGCCCTTGGACCCGGACCGCCTAAAATTTATCCGGACAATGGGAAACGACCTAAGGAACATTGGTCACTGACCTGCCATGACTGTTCTTCATTTTCTTTTATTTTAGGGCCATAAATTGAGAACTCGGCTTGATTTTTATATTTTCGTGTGCTATAGATCACGACTTTCGTGTGGGCCCGTGCCCCCTTGACCCCGACCGCCTAAAATTTATTCGGACAATAGAAAACGACTTAAGGAACATTAGTCACCGACCCGCCATGACCGCTCTTCATTTTCTTTTATTTGAGGGCCATAAAACAAGAACTCGGCTCGATTTCTATATTTTCGTATGCTATAGCCCACGCCTTTCGCGTGGGCCCGGGTCCCCGGATCCGGACTGCCTACAATATATCCGGAGAATCGGAAACGACCTAAGGAACATTGGTCACCGACTCGCCATGACCGCTCTTCATTTACTTTTATTTTAGTGCCATAAAACGAGAACTCGGGTCCTGGACCCCCGGACCCGGATCGCCTAAATTTATCCAGACAATAGGAAATGACCTAAGGAACATAGGACACCGACCCACCATGACCGCTCTTCATTTTCTTTTATTATAGGGCCATAAAATGAGAACTCGGCTCGATTTCTATATTTTCGTGTGCTGTAGCCCACGCCTTTCGCGTGGGCCCGGGCCCCCAGACCCCGACCGCCTAAAATTTGTCCGGACAATAGAAAACGACCTAAGGAACGTTGGTCACCAACCCACCATGACCGTTCTTCATTTTCTTTTATTTAAGGGCCATAAATCGAGAACTCGGCTTGATTTTTATATTTTCATGTGCTATAGACCACGCCTTTCACGTGGGCCCGGGCCCCCGGACCCGAAATGCCTAAAATTTATCGGACAATAGGAAACGACCTAAGAAATATTAGTTACCGACCCGCCATGACCGTTCTTCATTTTATTTTATTTTAGGGCCATAAATCGAGAACTCGGCTCGATTTCTATATTTTCGTGTGCTATAGCCCACGCCTTTCGCATGGGCCCGGGCCCCCGGACCCGGACCGCCTAAAATTTATTCTGACAATAGGAAACTACCTAAGGAACATTGGTCACCTACCCGCCATGATCGTTCCTCATTTTTTTCATTTTAGGGCCATAAATCGAGAACTCGGCTCGATTTCTATATTTTTGTGTGCTATAGCCCACGCCTTTCGCGTGGGCCCGTACCCCCTTCACCCGGACCGCCTAAAATTTATCCGGAAAATAGAAACAACCTATGGGACATTAGTCACCGACCCGCCATGATCGTTCTTCATTTTCTTTTATTTTAGGGCCATAAAACGAGAAGTCGGCTCGATTTCTATATTTTCGTGTGCTATAGCCCACGCCTTTCGCTTAGGCCCGGGAACCAGGACAGGGACCGCCTGAAATTTAGCCAGACAACAGTATACGACCTAAGGAACATTGGTCACCGACTCGCAATGACCTTTTCTCATTTGGCATTTTAGGGCCATAAAACGAGAACTCGGCTCGATTTCTATATTTTCGTGTGCTATAGCCCACGCCTTTCGCGTGCCTCCGGGACCCCGACCCCGGACTGCCTAAAATTTATCCGGACAATAGGAAACGACCTAAGGAACATTGGTCACCGACCCGCCATGACCGTTCTTCATTTTCTTTTATTTTAGCGCCATAAAATGAGAACTCAGCTTGATTTCTATATTTTCGTGTTCTATAAGCCACGCCTTTCGCATGGGCCCGGGACCCCGGACCCGGACCGCCTAACATTTATCCAGACAATAGGAAACGACCTAAGGAACACTGGTCACCGACCCGCAATGACCGTTCCTCATTTTTTGGCATTTTTGAGCAATAAAACAAGAACTCGTCTCGATTTCTATATTTTCGTGTGCTATAGCTTACGCCTTTCGCTTGGGCTCGGGCCCCGGACCCAGACCTCCTAATATTTAGCCGGGCAATAGGAAACGACCTAAGGAGCATTGGTCACCGACCCGCAATGCGTTCCTAATTTTTTGGTATTTTTGGGCAATAAAACAAGAACTCTGCTCGATTTCTATATTATTGTGTGCTATAGCCCACGCCTTTTGCTTGGGCCTTGGGTCGGGCCCCCAGACCCGGACCTCCTAAAATTTATCCGGATAATAGGAAACGACCTAAGGAACATTGGTCACCGACCCGTAAGGAGCGTTCCTCATTTTTTGGCATTTTATGTCCATAAAACGAGAACTCGGTTCCATTTCTATATATATTTGTGCTATAGCCCACGCCTTTCGCATGTGCCCGAGTCCCCGAACCCGGACCGCCTAAAATTTATCCGGACAATAGAAAACAACCTAAGGAACATTGGTGACTGACCCGCAATGACCGTTCCTCATTATTTGACATTTTAGGGCCATAAAATGAGAACTCGGCTCGATTTTTATATTTACTTGTATTGTAGCCCACGCCTTTCGCGTGGGCTTGAGTGTCAGTACACTCCCGATTATAAAAAGTGAAAATATTTGAACTTATGTTTGTATGATGAAGAGTTTTTCGTTTCTCAGGGACAAAAGTATATCCAAACGTAACGTACATGCCAAAAAGGTACTTATGTGGGGTAACTATGAAGTGTAAAGTTATCAATTAATCTGATTTATGTGGGCTAATATAGTCCATACATAAGAGATATAAGCTAAGGCATGAATTAAATGTCTAATTTGCTCTTTTTGCTTCTACATGACAATCTTATTCCTTTAGCCACCCCTTAGCTCAACTTTATTGTCAACTTTAAAGCAATTTTTGTAAGTACATTAAGCATTGGACCCCACAATTCATGTGGGTCCCTCCTTTAATATCACATTAATTTCTTCATTTAGAGCATTAAATCAACATTTTATTTCTAAATGGACTTTCGTATTTAAAAAAGTAATTTTATTACATTGAAACAAGTTTCTAAACGAAGAGATATGAACAGTAAGAAATAAAATAGTCGATTCTAACGGTGTAATATTTCTTCCATTTCAATTTATGTATTATATTCTTTTTAAAAGTCATTTCCAAAACTAATGACAGGTCTCTATATTTGAAAATTATTTAACTTTAAATTTTTTATTAAATTTTTTTTTATAATCACACAAATATTATAACGGTACAAAATTTTTACTTTTAAGCTTTTAAAAATACAAATTTTAAAAATCTATTTTTTTTATTTTATATTGAGTCAAACTATGTCGCGTTAATAGAAATGCAGGGTATCACAATTAAACTCATTTAAAAGCAAGGCTTATCATCCTATTGACTTCTAGTGATAGAATTGACTCTTGTGGTCTGCAATCTAAGTTCTACCTACATAATTGGAAAACCCAAAAATGGACAAAATGCCACCTAATTATCTAGACAATGGCAAAGAATATAATTGGACAGTATTCATGCATTAAAAGACAAATTTTTACTCCCAAATCTTTACCTTTAAATTCTTTTTAACGAATTTCCCCAACTAGGATAGACCTTGAGTGAGAATGCAGAAATCTTGGTTGGCACCTGTTCTATGTTCATAATTTTTACAGTACTCTAGTCCTTTTCAGATTAAGTATTCCTCTGATATCAAAAGATATGTAAGTTTTAGACCCACCCCGTATTCCAGCATTTCAATCTTGTTTGGACAAAGACTGACCACTCAAGAAACTGGTGGTTCTTGTACCCTCTATGTGTTCGACACTTTGTCTATTAGACTTTCTAGTTATCAACAACTCTTTTGCATATAACCAAACTTTTTTTTTCTTGATAAGATGATATAACCATTAAGTTATTCATAGTGTTACTTTTTAAAGAATTTTCTAAAACTGATAATTCTCTTTCAAGAATTGCACCATTTTTGCCTAGGCATCTTTTCCATTTTTGATGAGGCTATGGTTTGAGTTTTGAGCTATGGGGTTCGGGAAAAAATGGGTGGGGATTATTTTATGTTAGGAAATGATTTGAAGCTTCAGTATTTTCCTTTAAACATACCTACATGATAGTCAGGGTAGGTTTAGTGGTTGCTGCTTCTATAGCAGCCTATGCAGTTAAGCAGATAAATGTAAAACCCTCAAAGCCTTCAGGTAATTTTCTGTAGTCAGTTGTATTTGGACTGTTTTATTAAAGTTGCAAATAAGTAAAGAGGCTGCTAAATTAGTATAATTGGTTTTAGACATATTGATAAAACAGTGTCTGTAAAGTTTCAATTTTTAATGGAAAAATCATCCAAGTGAGTGACTAGAGTGTGTTTTTTGTGGCTAAATTGTGTTTATCTTATTGTTTTGTGAACGTTGGTGAACAGAAAATGGTGAACCATTACCTGAACAACGAATCGATGAAGGAGATGAAAAGGAGGAGCAGCTTTTGTATTCTACAGATGGCCCCAAAGAAGTGGTTGTAAGTATTTGTGTATAGAGAAATTTGTGTGCTTTAGAACAATAATTTGTTAAGTCTTTAGAAAACAATAATTTGTTAGTCATTTGGAAATTTGTTTAATATGTGACAACTTGTAGGATGAGGAAGAGGAGAAAGAAGAAGTGAAATTAATGAATGGAATTATAAATCCAGCACAGGGTAACCAGCTTGATCTTGATGATGATCTTTTCCCTGAATTCGAAGATCTTTTATCCGGGGAGATTGAATTTCCATTACCAAGTGACAAATATGATACAGAAAGAGAAGAGAGAGAGAAGGTGTACCAAAATGAGATGGCCAACAATGAAAAAGAACTTGAAAGATTGCGAAATCTTGTTAAGGAGCTCGAGGAAAGGGAGGTGAAACTTGAAGGGGAGTTGTTGGAATATTATGGTTTGAAGGAGCAAGAATCAGATATCCTCGAGTTACAAAAGCAGCTCAGGATTAAGTCTGTAGAGATCGACATGCTCAACATCACTATAAATACTTTACAGGCCGAGAAACAAAAGCTTCAAGAGGAGGTTTTCAATGGAACTACCGCTCGGAAAGAGTTAGAAGCAGCGAGGAGCAAGATCAAGGAGTTGCAGAGGCAGATGCAGCTTGAAGCTAACCAAACGAAAGCTCAGTTGTTGTTGCTGAAACAACATGTTAGTGGACTTCAAGAAAAGGAAGAGGATGCTTTCAAGAGAGATGTTGAGGTTGACAAGAAGCTTAGACTTGTGAAGGAATTAGAAGTGGAGGTTATGGAGCTTAAGAGGAAGAACAAAGAACTTCAGCATGAAAAGAGAGAGTTGGTTATAAAATTGGATGCTGCTGAATCTAAAGTAGCAAACTTATCCAATATGACAGAGGTAATTATTAACTTCTGATACCATTATTTTTCATGTAATTGATCTTTAGGACAATCTTTGTGTGTTTCCTGCGTATAGCTTTTCTTTCTTTTTATGCATCTGCTTTCTACTTTTCAAGTCTGCAAAAATGTTTTGGAAATGTAGAGCCAACTCTGAGCACCTTATTGACCCCCTTTTTCTGATTACTTCCCTTTTATGGCCACGCTTATAAGTTAGTTGAGTCCGATGAATACTCCAGTGAAACATGCCCATACTATGATTTCTTGTAATTATCGTATATGTCATTGCTATGCTTTGCTGTTTATTATGCTCATTAATTTCTTCTATTTTAACTATCATTATGAGCTCCCACCACTTAACCATTGGAGATACTTAGCTTATGAAGAGCTTCATTTGGTGATGCGTTTGGTTGGTGTGGGAACTGTTGCTATTTGATTACTGACTTGTCTTTGGCATGCTGCTTCAGAATGAAATGGTTGCCCAGGTCAGGGAAGAGGTAACTAATTTGAAGCATACAAATGAGGATCTTCTAAAACAAGTAGAAGGACTTCAAATGAACAGATTCAGTGAAGTTGAAGAGCTAGTGTATCTTCGTTGGGTCAATGCATGCTTAAGATTTGAACTTCGGAACTACCAAACACCTCAAGGAAAGGTATCAGCTCGTGATCTCAGTAAAAACCTGAGCCCAAGATCTCAACAGAAGGCCAAACAGTTGATGTTAGAATATGCAGGATCAGAACGTGGCCAAGGAGATACAGATCTCGAAAGCAATTTTTCGCAGCCATCTTCTCCCGGTAGTGAAGACTTTGATAACGCTTCTATTGACAGTTCCACAAGCAGATTTAGTGCTTTCAGTAAAAAGCCTGGCCTAATCCAGAAGTTGAAGAGATGGGGCAAAAGTAAAGACGATTCCAGTGTTATGTCTTCACCAGCAAGATCTCTTGGGGGAGCATCTCCGGGCCGGACAAGTGTAAGTTTTAGGTCAAGGGGTCCTCTGGAATCACTAATGCTCAGAAATGCAGGTGATGGTGTAGCCATCACTAGTTTTGGAACAGCTGAGCAGGAATATGATTCCCCTGAAACACCGCGGCTTCCGCCGATTAAGACAGAAGATTCTTCTGCTGAGCCACTGAACTCAGTTGCATCATCCTTCCAACTAATGTCTAAATCAGTTGAAGGAGTTCTAGATGAGAAGTATCCTGCATTCAAAGATAGGCATAAGCTGGCAGTAGAGCGAGAGAAGCAAATTAAGGTAAAGGCCGAGCAGGCAAGAGCAGCAAGGTTTGAGAAGTCCTTGCCCCCGAAACTTTCTCAATTGAAAGAGAAGCGAGTGTCAGTATCAGTATCAGCGCCATTGGTCTCTGCCTCTGGTGACTCAGTTGAGCAGTCCGGTGATAGCAAAACTGACTCTCTAGCAGTGAGCAAAATGAAACCAATTAATATTGAGAAAAGACCTCCTAGGACTCCTCGTCCACCTCCTACACGTTCAGCAGGTGGTCCCGCTCCAGCTGGTAATAATGTTACAGGTGGGGCACCTGGTGGTCCACCCCCACCACCTCCTCCGCCTGGTGCTCCACCACCGCCGCCACCACCTGGTGGAGGAGCTCCTAGACCACCTCCTCCTCCTGGATCTCTAATAAAAGGAGGAGCTGGAGGTGATAAGGTCCATCGCGCCCCTGAATTAGTTGAATTCTACCAATCATTGATGAAACGTGAGGCAAAGAAGGATACGTCATCACCTTTAATATCCTCTACTTCAAACACATCAGATGCTAGAAGCAACATGATCGGGGAGATAGAGAACAGATCCACATTCCTGTTAGCTGTATGTACAACTTCTCTTTTACTCGTTTGAATAATGCATGTGCTTATTAACCTATTCTGACTCAATGGAGACTTGTGCAAAACCAGGTGAAAGCTGATGTGGAAAGTCAAGGTGAATTTGTGGAGTCATTGGCAACTGAAGTTCGTGCTGCTTCATTTACCAATATTGAGGATCTAGTGTCATTTGTGAACTGGCTAGATGAAGAACTCTCCTTCTTGGTATTTCCTCTTAACATTATACCTTCAAGTTCCTCTTCCTTAAATAGGACATGAATATACCTATATTCTTAATCATACTTTTATATGAAAATTGTTGCTTAAATAAATCTTGCTCGAGCGACAAGGATCATGCAGTTTGCATTAAACACCTGAAGCTTTCATTAATATTGTATCCCGTTGATTCTTTTCAAGGTTGATGAACGAGCTGTCCTCAAGCACTTTGACTGGCCAGAGGGAAAAGCAGATGCACTGAGAGAGGCTGCCTTCGAATATCAAGATCTAATGAAACTAGAAAAGCATGTAACCTCCTTTGTTGATGACCCAAATCTTCCATGTGATGCTGCTTTGAAAAAGATGTACAAGTTGCTTGAGAAGTAAGTCTCTACTGATATCTTTATCTCTTGTCTTTAAACTAGAGAATTTCGGTCCGGTAGGATGTGAAAATGGTTGAATCTTAAAACAAACTATTTTCAAACCATAGTTTCCACTTATTTGGAATTGTTACCCTTTCATTTCATGTGTAGTTATTCCTTATCATTTCTGTCTTGTCTATCGCTAGCTCATTTTTTGTTACTCTTAAGTCTTAACCCTTTAATCTTCTGGATGCCAGGGTGGAACAAAGTGTTTATGCACTATTGCGTACTCGCGACATGGCTGCATCACGATACAGAGAATTTGGCATTCCTACTAATTGGTTGCAAGATTCAGGTGTTGTTGGCAAGGTATGTTCTCATATAGAAACTTTGCTATGTTGTTCTTTGTGAAATTGCTTGAACCACAATAATAAAAGAAAAAGAAACCAAATAATCACACTGCAAGGAAACCTTAGAATGTGATGTTTTACTTTATATTACTTAGTCAGAAATTAGGAAAACTCACCAACCTCTTTAACTAACATGTACTCCCTCTACTTCAAAAAGAACGAACCTATTTAATTAGGCACATAGTCTAAAAAGAAGGAAAGACTTAGATATTTGTGTGGCTATAAATCATCTCATTAAGGGTAAAATGAAAAGTTTAAAGTTACATTATTTCCAAATTTAGAAAGGAATCAATCTGTTTAAAATGAACTAAAAAGGAAATAAGTTCATTCTTTTTGAAACGGAGGGAGTAAATATAATTTCTCTTCATCGTACGGCCAATAGAACGAAAAAAAGGAAGTTTGCAGAGAGACTATGGCGTATAAGAATCGGCGTTTTCTTCTGCAGATCAAGCTTTCATCGGTACAATTGGCGAGGAAGTACATGAAACGTGTAGCATCAGAGCTTGATGCCATGGGTGGACCTGAGAAGGAACCAAACAGAGAGTTTTTGATTCTACAAGGGGTTCGTTTTGCTTTCAGAGTTCATCAGGTATATACACCAAACCTGCATTTTGTTCACTTAGCAAATCTAAAAACAATACCCATTTTTTAAAACAAATTAAACTTATTTTAGTAGAGTTACAGATTAATGAATTTACAACTTTTTCTTTTTCTTATTTCCTTTTGCTTTTCAGTTTGCTGGAGGATTTGATGCTGAAAGCATGAAGGCTTTTGAAGAGCTAAGGAGTCGTGTCAAAAGTTCACAAGCAGGAGAAGAGAATACACAAGAACCATGAGAATCGGTATTTTGGTTTTGGTCATTGTAAATTTCATCATTTTCTCCAAATATAGCAAACTTACTCTATCTTGGACTTCTGTACAATTCAAAAGGTGAATAACTCAAGGAGAATATCAGATAGCACAGATTAGTTAAAAGAAAGTTGAAGGATAAACATTGTATTGGAAAACACAGAGAAAACAACATTAAACAATGAGTGAAATTTGGAACTCCATAATCATGAATTCATGAGAAGGAAAAAATGCAGTAAGTTGTCAAGGTGCGATCATTTGATCTGCTTTTGGGGCAAAAGTGAAAACCTGTCCCTCTTCTGGGGCCTAGTTGTACTAGGCAAAAATCCTCATTTCTGTGAAATTTAAGTATATTCACCCTTGCACATTTCAGGGTACAAGCATTGTGCAATAACAAAACGAAAAGAAAAGAAACTCATAAAACTGAGTGTTCAACAGCTGATGTGAAGTGACTGTGCATGCTTGTCAATGAACATGTAGGTGAAGGTTCTTGTCACGACCTGGAATTTCCATCCTCGGGACCGTAATGGCGCCTGACATTTCACTTGCTAGGCAAACCAATGTTAGAATAATTTTTAATTATTTTTAAACAATTCAAATTAAATGATAGACAAGAAATTGGATAAACTAAAATAGAGTGAGTAAATTAAAATACAGCGATATCCAGATACAATCCCAGAACTGGTGTCACAAGTACACGAGCGACAAGAGTGCTACAATTAAAAGTATGAAGGAAAGCATAACTGTCTGAAATAAAGTAAACATCTAGAATGAAGTAGAAGGGGACTTCAGGGCTGCGAACGTTGTGCAGCTGTACTCACGTCTCCACCAAGCAATTAATCCGAGCAATCTACTGACCGCTGCTAGGACCGACTCCAAAATCTACACAAGAAATGCAGAGTGTAGTATGAGTACAACTGACCTCATGTACTCTGTAAGTGTCGAGCCTAACCTCGACGAAGTAGTAACGAGGTTAATGCGGGTCACTTACAATTGTACGTAGTATAATAGTAATAATAGGAAGGGAAAACAGGAAGTGACGACAAAGCAGTTAACTAATGGAAACAAACTCAATCCTCAAAATCAGTGAATTCGGTTATCAATCCTCAGAATCTCATATGAAAATACTGTAAGCTAACACAACACAACTATGAATACAACACATACAATCTGTTGCAGCGTGCAACTCGATTCCACCGTACAAACACAATCCTCCCTTATTTCACCGTATCAATATCAAGAATAACATGTAAAATTCGTTGCAGCGTGCAACCCGATCCCACCATATCAATATCAAAATTTTCCTTATTCCACCATATCACAACTGTTGCGGCGTGCAAGATCCATATACTAAATCAATAAATGTAATCAATTCAACAACTCAATTCACAAAAATCTCTACGATTACAGAATATGAAAGCAAAGCATTAAGGAACCCCGTACCAAATCAAGGAGTACTACAATTAATACAAAGCAACAGGACAAGCCAAATATATGACAGTTAAAGTGTACAAATAAGACAATTAAGGCGTAGCAATCAATCATGGAATCATGGAAGAAACAAACATTTCAATACAAGAGTAAATAAATGACAAGTAACAAGTTACGACATAAAAAATAATTAAAGCATGTAACAGTTAAGACATGGAATAAGATAATTAATGAAATACGGGAAAGCATGAAAATAATTATTTTGACGGCGTATATACACTAGTCACCTCGCATATACACCGTTACACATGTAATTAACATAATATATAGTTCAAGGGTTCCTAATTTCCTCAAATCAATGTTAGACCCAACACTTACCTCGCTTTGCAAGCAAATCAAAGCTCAACCAGGACCTTTCTTCTAAAATTCGCCTCTGAACCAACCAAAATCTAGTCAAAATCAACTTAATATCAACAAACAATGCTAGGGAAATCAATGACGATACATAAAGCAAGGATGTTTACACTTTTCCCAAAAAGTCAACAAAAGTCAACCATGTGCCCGCTTGGTCAAAACCCGAGATTGAGATTAAAATCCAATTACTCATTCACGTCCGAGCCCGATTATGTAATTAGTTTCGAAATCCGATCTCAATTTAGGTTTAAATCTCAATCTTTACAAAACTCCCCAATTCTACCAAAATCCCTAATTCTTTAGCATGAAAGAATATAAATTAAGGTCAAAAATAAATAGGTGTTGATGGAAATGGAAGAAAACGAGTTAAAGTATACTAACATACAAAGTGGGGATGAAATTTCTCTTCAAAATTGCCTCTACGCCGAGCTCAAATGAGAAGATGGTGGAAAATAGTGAAATCCCGATTTTTAGAAGTTTTAAAGTATGGGAGTCGGGTGTCCTTTGCTTTCGCGAAGAGCACTGGCCAAAAGCCATCACGATCGCGGTCAACTCTTTGCGTTCGCAAAGGCTTAGCCCCCTTGTCTTTGCGTTCACGAGCCTAGGCTCGCGTTCTCATAGAGTCACTGACCAATTTCCCAGAGGATCCCATAAACCTTCGCGTTCGCGTGTGGATGGTTGCGTTTGCGAAGGGTAAGCACCCAAAGCTTCGCGTTCGCGACCTATTCCCGGTGTTCGCGTAGAGTAAAACCACCCCAGCCCCAAGTTCCCTTTTGCAATCGCGAGCACAAAACCAGACACCAGCAAACTCAAAACCAGCAGTAGCCTAAGTCCAAATATCACTCTGTAGCCTATTCGAAACTCACCCGAGCCTTTCGGGCTACAAACCAAATATGTACACAAGTGTAATAATATTATACGAACTTTCTCGCGTGATCAAAACATCAAAATAACACCTAGAACTACGAATCAGATATCAAAATGAATGATATTTTCAAAGAAACTCAAGAACATGGAATTTTACAACCGAACGTCCGAATCACGTCAAATCAACTCTGTTTTGCACCAAATTTTGCAGATAAGTCATAAATAATAAAATGAACCTATACTAAGTTCCGGAACTGAAATTCGAACATGGTAGCAACAAAGTCAACCTACGATCAAACTTAGGAATTCTTTTAACCTTCAATTTACTATTTTTCAACAAATTAAGTTAAATCAGTTAGGGACTTTCGAATTCGATTCGGGGCATACTTTCAAGTGCCAAATCACGATATGGACCCACCGGAACCGTCAAAACACTGATTTGGGTCCATTATAGTCAACTGAAATGAGTTTTAAAGCAAAATTTTACACTTTCTTCAGTTTTTCACATAAAATTTTTCGGAAAGAGACACAGACTGTGCATGCAAATCAAAGAAGGCTAAAGGGAGCTATTCGAGGTCTCGGAATACAGAAATGAAGGCTAAAATTGAAAATGACCTATCAGGTCATCACAGTTCTTGATTTCATCTGTTATCTCATTGTAATAATGAGATTTCTGTCGGCAAATTTGGCACCTCCAACCTTCCCCTGAAGTTGAGATGGTAGACGAATGACACGTCTCTGATCACCAGCTTCCACCAACAATTCAGACCCTCCTCTAAACTGCAATAACCAGAGATTGAAATTATAAGATGATGGTGCAAAAACAATTCAAAAGCAAAAACAAAAGCAGAAAACACCAAAAATAATAGGAGGACAACAATAAAAATGAACTTTCGGACATGTTTTAGCTTAAGCGAATCAAGGCCCATTCAACATGGATAATCTATCGCAAGTTAGATATCAGAAGCACCTTTCATGTGCTATCTTAACAACAAAAATCGTATGACATTCTAGAACAGGAAGCTACAGATGATCTTAATCACGCAATTACATAGTATAATGTTCTTATAAATGTAAGCATCTGTTTAATGTTTCATTACACAATGTTCTTCGCCCTTTGAATAACTCACCTAGCAAAAACAAACTTCAACATACTAGATAAGTGGGGAGACAAACAGGAAGCTGAGTCTTGGACCCTGAAGAAGCAGATCATTTTTGAGATACAACTCCACCTTTTTTAGCTAGACACGAGCTGTTTAGAAGATTTATGGCAAATGCTTACCGAAATTATTGGTTAGTAAATGCTTATCCTGTTCTAGAGATTTAGCCGTCTCTGCTTCTCTAACTTGTGACAACTAATATGACAATGCTCATCGAGCATTTCATCAAGGCCTGTTACCAAATTAACCCAATATCTAAGAAGAATTTCATTGCATTGAAGTCCACATGAGGATCACTTTTTCGCATCATATTATATACATAATACAGAAAGGTGAAACAAGCCATTTTACATACTTGATATAGCTTGATTTCAGATTTGTCAAAACCGGGCAAGAGAAGTGTGACAATTTTGTTGGCCGGATCAAAAGTAACTGCAGGAATGCTGGTCTTATTAGCTGTTACAGTCAGAAGATTCCGTGCACTCTCACTATGAGTACGCTGCATAATATTGTTCCAATCCAACTGGGCTGCTGTTGGGATATATGGAATGAAAGCAGAAGGCAAAGGTGAAAAGTCATTAATCGTTGCTCCTAGTTGTCCACTTGAATTTGGCAATGCAAGAGCAAATGCACCAGAAACCTGTGCACCAGCCTGGATTATGCAACCCCAGTAACGTAAAGCACAAGCCAAAGATGCAGGGCTATTTCGATCAACCACAAGATAGCACCCAAAGTTTTTCGGTTCTGCAAATATTGTAGACCCTCTCTGCAGCATGAAAAACCAATACAACCTTTAGTTCAAAATAGACGGCATCTTGAAAACAGATTAGTAGCTGGCATACCTCCAATACTTGTTCCAGAAAGTCCCAAATTTCTGAACTCGCTTTCCCACTCAGATTAAGATTTCTACCGCTTAGAATCATGGCTTCGTCTACAAGTCTCAAAAGAGAGGGACTTGCCAGCCTTCCCATATCAGTTTTCTCAGCTACATTGCGGAGATATTTCAAGTATAATCTGCGTATGGAAATAAAGATATGATATGCCGCATCTGTTTTGGCATTATATACATATAACAAGTCTTGAGATGACCTAACCTTGCTTTGCTGGTCGCACCAATCATCCTTATTGTTTCTTCAGTACTCATGCCATCATATATAATAATGTCAAATTTCTCTTTTTTGCTATTCTGTTGAACGACATTTCCAAAAAATCCAACAAGCCGCTCGAGTGCTAGGGACGAAAATATGGAATCCATTCCAGGAAGCACTCCAAGCTCATCTCCGACCACCTACTACATTTTGAAAATAGTTACTCAAAAGAGGGTCTCATCCATTTTCTGGCGAAAGAATGCCAGATAATTGCACCACTAAGTTACATACCCACCCCTTCAAGAACTCCTTGAGTCATATTAAGACGAGCATCCGCTTGCTTCAGTTTATTGAGAGGTTCAAGGAGCATCTGCAATTACTGATGATTGTTCAGCCCAAATGAATCTCAACCAAATATATAATCTCAATATTGCAGGAAGACAGGTGAAGTAGGGATTAAAGAAGAACAGACTTTTGTAGTTTCCAATCTAACAGCTGAGAGGTTGCCGTTGCACATTACTGGCGTTGTCCCAATCTTACAATTCAGAAGATATTCAGCTGTAGGATCTTGAGAATGTATCACCAAGCATGTTTTGAGCCCTGCCATTGCATAATGCTGGTAAGAAAAAGAATATGGCTAGTTAGTCTACCTAACTTTATCATATTCAAGAGACTCGTGATTCCTGATATGATGCAGCAATCGTTAAGGTTTTACAGGGAAAAGACAGCATCAGAATCAGGGGTCAATGTTATTGTCTCTTTATCTTTATATGCGAGTACTAGATGAACATAATAATAACATCATAGAACATACAAATAAAAACGAAAGGTATAAAACAACACAAATTGCGCTGCTAATGCCAAGATAACAAACTGCCTAAGCAGAAGAACATGCTGTTACAATTTATAGGGGAAAATAGAGCCAGAGAATCCGTGATAATCATTTTATTTAAGACAAATCATGAAAGTATGATGAAAAATGATGACTTATTCGCTATTCTGAGCTTTCTTGAATATACTCGTTACAAAACCTCATAAATCATAGCTTTACTTAGCTAAAAGAGATATTTTAGTCAACAGAAAAACTCAATCTTTACTTAGTTTTGGCTAAAGTCCAGTTGCCTTGCTCAGTTAAAAACTTAAGACAAGTAATAGACACGACTATTCCAACTCCAAAGCTAAATATTCCTTCAATGGTGAGACTATAAAGCATTTAACAACTTTAATCATGAGTGCACGAATAGCTAATTGGAGTACTCAAACTAAGCTGTATACCTTCGACTGACATTTTAAATATATTAGAAGAAGAATCAGAGAAAATATTTCAATCTTTATTTCTTCATAATTTAACATAAAAGGTACCATCTTTCTCCTGATTTACACACTCAAAAATCGAGTGTACAAGTCTTGACCTTAAAACTCAACAAAAACTTGAATTTTACAGTTTACTCAATTACTTCGCTAAGCCGAATACACCATACATATTGGGGAATCTCCTGTTTTTATCTCACCCAATTAAATCAAAAACCATAAGCCCTTCTTCAAGCAAATCTTAATACTCCAATTTACAAGTTCTACACAGAGCAAATGAAAGCATTCCTCATCTTACATATCTGCCAAACAAGCAATTCTTATCCTCTCACACAACCCGATGTTAATTTTAAAAGCATTAATACAACCCCACATTTTATATCAATAAGATAACATTACAACAGATGAAAGAAAGCAAAAAGATAGAATCTTTAAAGCAAAATTATATACTAGTAACGCTAACATCTAATGCATTTAAAAGATTTGAATCTTTAAAGCAAAACTATGTAGTAAAGATAACATTCCCATCTAATGTATAAAAAAGATAGAATTAAGCATAACGATTGAATCTTTAAAGCAAAATTAAGTAATGAATTGACAAACCTGAGCTGCAAATATTGCAGAAGTGGTTTTACCAGAACCCCCTTTACCCAAAAAGGTAATTAACTTAGTGGGGTTTTCATTTTTATCGGAATTAGCACTAGCCATGGCCAAAATTTCAATTCTTGCTCTCCTTATTCTTGTTTTGGCTGGAGATATTTTCTGTACTAGCTGAGTGAAAAAATCGGAAGATGGGTACTTTTGGGAGGAAAATGAGGATATTGTTAAGATTTGCATAGTGAAACTGGACATTTTTCTATGGTTTAAGATGTGAATTTGACTAGCAAGATTTAGTATTAGCAATTGAGACAAGTTTGGCCTGAGTACTGTTGAGAGCTGGAAGGTGCAGTTGGGGCGGGTGGACTTGGGGTATATCTCTGTAAATATTTCCAATCATCACTAGTTACATGAAGGAATTATATGTTAAATCTTACTTCACCTTTATTTTCCTTGTGCAGGATTAAAAAAAAAAACACTATCCATCTAAATTCTCCACTGCAAAATTAGCTGGATAATGAACTTTTTAAAAATAAGTAAAATATAAATAAATATTATATTATCCACTTAAAAATAGATAATTCATAGATAATTAATGGGTGTAATTTTTATATTTACAAAGACTCAAATTAAGAGTTTCTCAAGTTTGAGAGACTCGGAGTTCTCCCAAAAATAATCATATTTAACTCACTATTTATTTATATTAAATATGGGTCAGATTGAATATTTTATTTATTTTTTCATTATCCGTTTTCAACCCGCGTATATCTGACCCAATTCGCCCGTTTGCCACCCTGATACAGGATAAGCTTGCGTGCATATATAATTCTTTTATAGTTATATTTTAGTTCAATTACTTACTAATTTTGTCACATTGAAAATCTCACCACGTCGAAATAAAAACGTACGTATCTTCTCAGCTACCTTGACCTTGTAATTTGGTTATCAATGTAATTAGGAGAAAGGCATTTACCTTTTTGTACTTATTAAGTCTGTTGGTAAAAAGTAGCCTTATTTTCATTATTATTATTATTATTATTATTATTATTATTATTATTATTATTATTATTATTATTATTATTTTGTATAATCCTTTTATTTACAATCTTACATGGTGATTGTAAATTAAAAGTCGATATGAAGTGATCGATACAGTATAGGATTAAAAGAAAGAACCTTTAATTCTTAAAAGAAAATTGTTGTTCTTGCTTCATGTCTCTTGAATAAGAAATATATATATAGGTGCTTCAAAATAGCAATCATTAGAGGTGCATATATCATCCAGATATCCTACGTATATATACTACATGGTCCAAAAATACAATAACTCATAGGTGCACCATACATTTTGTAATTCAAAGAGGGTGAAAATTATGCCAATAAAACACACAAAAAAAAAAAAAGATAAAAAATAGAGAAAACAAAATTTTCTATAAATAAAGCTAACCAACAAGTTTTTTTAGGCATTTGATATCTGAAACCTACTGGCTTCGGAAGCATATCTTGGCATAGGACTGGCTCTAGGTGATCTTGGAAGTTCAGAAACCCTATTTCCAAAAGGATCATAGTATATAACACCTGAAAATTCCGGTGGCTGGCATTTTTCACCCATTATTATTGCCTTTTGCCACAACCCATGGCCACCTTCTCCGACCATTTCTCCAGCCAATTCTCCGGTTGAATCATCAGATTCTTCGCCGGAATTATTACTGTTCTTGTTAGGAATTCGTAGTGGTGACAACTTTGGAACTATTTTGGATTCATTAGTTTTGGTTTTTTCAGTAGATATGGATTTTGTTGAAGATTTTCTTCCATGTTTAGCACATAATGTTACAAGAGCTAATATTGAAAGGAAGAAACCAATTGTTAATGGCATGGAAATACATGTATTTTCACCATTAATTCTTGGCATTGGACGAACCATTTTTGACAAAAAAAGGATATTGAATATTTCAAGTTGGAGGAGAAGGAGATGGAGAAGAAATTAAAGGAATGTTTTAAAGAAATGGAGAGTCTTGAACGTGTAGGAGTATATAAATATTGGGTTTTTTCCTTTTTCTTTTATGGTGTAGTGATTCCAACTCTAATTGTAGCAGCTGCAACTTGCAAGGTAGGAGAAATTTTTCAATATTAATTTTGCATTGGTAATATAATATATTTTATGACTCAATCATTTGCTACTAAAAACAGAAATTAACGACGGACAAATTCTGTAGCTAAACAGCGATATTCGTTGCTAATCCTTCTTAACAATGGATTAGCGACATATTATCAAAAAGTTTCCTTAGCTATGAGCGATTTATCGATAGAATAGAGACGAAGTTCATAACTAATTTCAATTTTTCTAATAGTGATTAAACTTATATGGTTTTATTGTTTTCATGTTTTATGATTAGATAAGTCAGTTTTAATATAGTAACAAGACAAAGAAATCACTTTGTTTAAGAAATTATTTCATGGTTTGTTTCTTTGAAGACTTTATAGAAGTAAAGTCATGCAACTAATGAAGTTTAAAACAAGGTCTTTACTAACTCATTATAGTATTAATTATCCACCAATGAGATACAAAAAACCTTGGCTTAATCGTAATGACGACGTACAAATATATTACTAGTGTTAGATAACGTAGTAATATTTTATTTTCCTTGCAACTGGAAGGCAAAGTCTTAAAAATAAGAGTTAACTAATGCAAAACGTGAAGAAGTGTAGAGGGTGGAACGAGTAAATGCAAAATATAGTATATCTATAATTTATCTGTAAATTTAACCATGCTACAACTGCAATTTGACTAATGTGTACATTTTTGCAAATTTATTTTCGCCAATTCAGGTATTACAGTCAGACTTTTCTACAACAATATCCCTATATAACAACACTTTACTATAAAAGCTAAGTTTTTCCGGAGCCAAATTTCATGTTATGTTAAAGTATATGTTCTCTATAACAACACTTCGTTATAACATCAAAAAATTTCGAAACAAATGAAGCTATTATAGAGAGGTTCGACTCTATTTTTATCATTAGTATCTCTGAGCTCATTGAAGACGTGTGGATCAATTATTTAAATTTGGATTAGGTCAATACGATAGATTCGTCCATTTATTAAGTGAAAAATCCAAATTATATAGTCAAACGTCACCAACTCTTGTAATAAGTCCATTTGAACATATAAATTATAATCAAATTAATTTTTTGTGTGATTTTACGTGCTTCCCATGATAAAAGAAAATTGACAAATCTTCTAATTTCTTTCCATATATCCTCAAACATGTACTCCAACATCATCTTGGCAACGCCCTCACCTTAAGAAAATATATAAATCATTTTCAAGCTGAAATTTTACTAATTAATTAGCGACCTTAGCATATAATTTGAATTGTTTCCCTCTCGACTTTGAATTTTAGGACACAAAGTCTGTCTTTGCAAACAATTTAGGCCGTATAGATGGCTGAACGGTGAAGAAACCCAAGCGAGTGCTTAATTTACAAACAATTGGGAATAACTTTTTGACTCTACCTACAAACGTTTTGCTACCTCTAATTAATGGGTCTATATTATTTGTAGGAATTTTTACACAAATAGTCGGTCATATTAATTGTTTATTTTTTTAATATATATATATATATATAAATTATACATAATTATACATATATAACAAGAATTATGAATATATTATATATTCATTTACTATTTTTAATTTAAGTGGTAGGTAGGCGGCTATATTGAGTTAATTCTTCTTATTTTTTGTATCTTTCAATTTTTAGAGAATAAAACACTTTTATATTCTCTTTTTCCATGTTCGAGTGGGATATTCGTAAAAACTAAAGTGCTGAAAATATCTTCTAACTTTTCTCTTTTTATTTTCCCTCTTGGTTTTCAAATATTATAACAAGTATATTCAAGCAGCAAAATATTATTTTAATATCAAAATAGCAACTTAATGTAGATTGTATTGTTTAAATTTTTATCCTCCAAAATTTCTTAATCTTGAATCTTCTTTAAAATATAATGGTCGGTATGATATTAAAAGTTTAGACTTATCTTCTTTAATTAAAAGTGTTAGAAAAAAATAATATAAATAGAAGCTAATACTTCGATATATATATATATATATATATATATAGTTATAAAAGCATGAATACAATGTCGATTTACAAAAATAATCTTATAATATTAAACATAATAATTCACAATAAAAGGGTATAACAGAAATTCTTAATATTAACCTTATAATCCTATTAATTTTAGAACATAATATTACACGTTAGGAATCCTACATAAACCAAACGAAGAAAGACAAAATCCCAAATTGGAAGGAACTATTATACATTCAATTTCCTAAAACTACGGTAGGTTTATGGCTTCATATTGAACACTCAACAAGGATTTAAAGAGAAAAACTTCAAACTTAAACAGATATAGCAAGAGACTTCTTCTGTTACGGTCTTTTAAGCAACTAAAAGTAAAAAGTAACAAATAAAAAAAAAGAGAGGATCTAATCAATGTCATATATCTATGCATAAAGAGTATAAAATTTATTTAAAAGTTAAAGCACAAAAGACAGATGTTGTCCCTTTTATTTTTTATATTTTTTCATTTTAATTAGTATCTTAATTTGGTCTATTCTAAATTTTAAGTTGCAACTGGGTAAGTCATTGTTATGTTTACTACTTTACTAAATCAGTGTAACATTTTTTAAAAAAAAATAAAGAGGAGAAAAAACTCTTCAATAAGAAAGCAAATTTTCTTCAAAATAATAAAATATAAATTAAATAAACAAGACAAGTACCTATCAAGAAGGAATAAAATTGTTCAATACAAAAAATCCTTAAATATAAAGAAAAATAGCTTTTCAAGAAGTATTATCTAATTTAAGAAGGAACGAAATTGTTCTACCAAGAAACGCAAAAATACGTAGGTATTCTTTAATTTTTAGAGACATGATTTAGTTAAAAAAGCTAAACGAGAGGATTAGAGATGTCACGACCCGGAATTCTCACCTTTGAGATCGTGATAGCTCTTAATATTTTAATTGCTAGGTAAACCAATGTTAGAGTAAGTCTTTTATTAATTTTAAGCACTGTGAAACAATTTAACCAATAAGACAGAATGAAGCTAAAATGAAGTAAAAAATAACATAATAATTCAATATCTAGCACAACCCGGATCTGGAATCACAAGTATACAAGCTTTTAGAATTTCTGCAAATAAAGTCTGAAATAAATACAACTGTCTTGAATGAGATGAACAGTAAATAAGAAAGGAGGAAGGGGACTTCAAGGTCTGTGGATGCCAGCAGATGTACCTCGAGTCTCCGAATAAGCTAATCCGAGCTGATGCGCCTCACGGACAGCTGGGCCAGTACCAAAATCTGCACAAAAAGTGCAGAGTGTAGTATGAGTGCAACCGACCAATGTACTCCGTAAGTGTCGAGCCTAACCTCGCACTACAAAAAAAAACTAGAATTAGCTACGAATGTCGTTGCTAATCTGTCGCTAAAACGCTAGTAGCTAGCATAATTTCTTGACAATCTGTTGCTAATCTGTCGCTAAATGAGATTAGTAATGGATTTTTTTATTTAGCTACAGAATCTGTCCGTCGGTAAAACCTGATTTTTAGTAGTGTGGACGAGGTAGTGACGAGGTTATGACAAGACATCCAAATAATTAAACCTGTACAGACGAAAATATACGCACAACATAACAACAAATAAGGATTTAACACGTACTACTGGGAGAGGACACGCAACAGGGGTACAAAATATGGTGATTATAATAGGGAATGACAACATGAAATAGTCAATAAACCTTCAGCCAATGAAACGGATAAACATAATGAATATAAAATGCACGGCATTACCCTTCGTGCTTTTACCCTCAACCTCACCATGAAATAGTAATAATGGCACGGCATCACTCTTCATGCCTTTACTCTCAATCTCTCCATAAATTGATAAATACGGCACGACATCACCCCTCGTGCTTTTACTCTCAATTTCATCATGAAATGATAAATACGGCACGGTATCTCCCATTCGTGTTTTTAGCTCTCTTCCTCACTATGTATAAATAAAGAAATGGAACTACAATCGGCACGGCATCACCCTACGTGTATTTACTCTCTCTCCCTTACCATGAAGCAATAAATATATAACATTTGGGAGAACGAATAATCAAGAATAAACCTTACGTCAATGACGTTTCTACAATACCGAGCCTTAACTTCCAATAATATTCCATTATCACAAATAATTCATAAATGCGGAAAGAATGACCAATTAAGTGATAAACTAGTCTAGACATGTATATTATAATCAAAGAAGGAGATAAATCATGAGAAATAAGTTTCAACTGCATGCTTTAACTCAACAACAATGAATTAGTACTCGTCACCCCAAATATACGTTGTACTCAACATTTAAACACGTAGCAAATAAGCAAACAAGTCCTAATCCCTCAAATCAAGGTTAACTACGACACTTACCTCGCTCCAAAAATCAACTCAAAGCTCAAGGACGCTTTGCCTTTCGAATAAGCCTCCGAGCCAACCAAATCTAGGAAATTATCAACCAACGATTCAAAATAAGCCTTAAGAACTACACACGAATGAGAAAGGTTCAAGTTAGGTCATTATTGAAAAAGTCAACAAAAGTCAACTCCCCGGCCCGCTTGGTCCAAACCCGAAATTCGGATCAAAATTCGATTACCCATTCACCCCCGAGCTCGGTTATGCAATTTGTTTCGAAACCCGACATCAACTTGAGGTTTAAATTTCAATTTTACGAAAAAACTCTAATTCTACCCAAATCCCCAACTTCTACCATGAAAATTCTAGTTTTTTGGTTGAATTTCATAAAATGTAATGGGTAATTGAACGAAAGTAGGTTAGAATCACTTACCAACGAATTGGGGAAGAAGAGCTCTTGGAAAAATCGCCTCTAAGGTTTCTAGGTTTGAAAATTTGAAAGAATGAGAAAAATCCCGTCGAACCTTAAGTCCAGGCGCAGATGTCACAATTGCAATTGCGAACCCCGCAAATGCGAGAATTCCTTCGTAAATGCGTATTCCCCACATTTATGCTATGATTTGTTCCCAAATGCGAACTGAGCCCTATCGCAAATGCGACCCAATTGATCGCAAATGCGAACAAGCTCCCCCCAGTTACCATCGCAAGTGCGAACAATTTGTTCGCAAATGCGGACCTGCCTCTTTTGCATGTGCGGTAGAGTACTCGCAATTGCGAGATACCAATCCCCCAGCCCATGCTCGCAAATGCGATGATTTCTTCGCAAATGCACGACTCGCATTTGCGTGCCAGACCTCGCAATTGCGAAGTCTGCAACAGACACCAGACGCACAAAGGCTTCAGCTATGATTCTAAACACTAAAATGAGATATTTGAGGTTTCGAAACACAAAATTAAAATTTAAAACTCTAGATGACCTATCGAGTCATCACAAGAAATAGGTCACAGAATTCTGTCATTTATATTCGGTAAACAAAAGTTACTTGTGTATCGTAAAAACTGTGAACGGACTCATGAAAATTAGGTGCAAGATCAAATGAAAGCAATTATCATGCAATTTTGTGCTAACGAGTTAGGAAAATCATGCAATTGATGATATTGCTAAAACTTATGTTGCGGAAAGCAAATTCTTATGGTTCTAAAATATTGAGTTTTCATCTGCAATGTTACACTTTTTTATTTTATCTTGCAGATTTTAAGGCGGGTTTAACTTTTTAATTATAATTTGTAGATATGACATACTTTTATTTTCTATTTTACATGCAAACATAGTTATTCTATCAAGTGGGAAGAAAATTAGAAGAGTGTTAAACATGCGATCTAGAGTTTAGGGAGAACGAATGAGTCATGCTCACTAAAATTGAATCTAAGGTTTTGTCGTGTTTATATATCTACTGTGCTTTCATGTCATGTCTATTTATAATACTGTGACGACCCGGTAAATCGTCTCATGGGTTACTACTCCGTATTTCCTCAATATCTGTATCATTATGCCTTGTTATCAGTGTTTTAGGTAATTTAATTGAGTAAGTTGCATTCGGAGTGAAATCGGTAACAAATGAGACGCTTAGTCTCTTTCAAGGAGGTTTAAGTTGTAAATGTCAACTGTATGTTGACTTATGAGTTAGAAGGCTCGGATGTGAATTCCGATGATTCGGTTAGTTTCGGGAGAGGATTTATGACTTAGGAGAGTGATCGAAATTAGTTTTGGAGGTTTCGTGTAGAATTAGGCTTGAATTGGTGAAGTTAGAATTTTGGCGATTTCCGGTTGATAAGCGAGATTTTGATCCGAGGGTCGGAATGGAATTCCGAAAGTTGTTGTAGCTTCGATATGTGATTTATGACTTGTGTGCAAAATTTCAGGTCATTCGGACGTGGTTTGGTCGGGTTTAGATCAAAAGAGCGATTTAGAAGATTTTGAGATCCTTAGGCTTGAATCCGATGCGAATTTAATGTTATGATGTTGATTTGAACGTTCCGAAGGTTGGAACAAGTTTGAATAATGTTATGGGACATGTTGGCGTGTTTGATTGAAGTCCCGAGGGCCTCGAATGGATTTTGGATGGTTGATGGAGTTTAACTTTGGCATTTCAAGAAGGTGTCGATGTCGTACCTTCAAGAATAAGTGGTATAATATTATACAAATGAACTCTAAATTCAGTTTTAATTGAAGCATTAGATCCGTATCAAAATTTCGGAGCCATAGCAAAAAGAATCGTCCAATTCGGACATCGTATGAGAAAGTTATGTCTATTTTCGCGTCGAGGGAAAAGTCTGCTGAAATGTCAGATATGCGATTGCAGATCTGACCGCATTTTGGTCGCATTTTGGCCGCATTTTGACACAGAATGTCGCAAACTGAGACAGAACTTGGGGCGAGAAATGCGACCAAAAATGCGAACCGCAGAGGTGAAATCCAGACCGCATTTTTGGCATAGGGGATCGCATTTTCGACCTGACAGGGGTGTTTTAACCCGATTTTTGATACCTTTAAGTAGAACCCAATGCCCATCTTGTTCTATAAGACCCATTTTCGTTACCCACGAAGAAGAAAACCTTCAAACACCATAGAATCACCATAAATCAACCTCAAAACTATATTCAAAGGAGATTTTCATGGACAAATTCTTAAAGGAAGAGTTTTTGTCATCTTAAACATACTTGGGGCCATAGAACTCGGATTGAAACAAGTTTTGAAGCAATTCTTGGAGGGTTTCCAAGAGAAACATCGGGGTAAGTATTCCTAACTAAATTTTGGAGGAATTACCTCAGTTTATCACTATTTTTAGCAATTAATTGGTGATTTAAGTTGGGAAAAATTGCAGAAAACCC
>MCJB01048542.1:74918-117013 GCA_002018475.1 Nicotiana obtusifolia
TTTCGGGATTTTCTAGTAATTTTGATTATTTTCGCTTGGGCTTTGTCCTCGTAGCATATTGTGACGTAATTATTCTGAATTTGAATAGATTCGATGCACGTGGAGGCCAATTCAAAGGGAAATGGCGTCGCGGGCTAAGGATTTAGCCGGTTTGAGGTGAGTAATGATTGTAAATGATGCTCTGAGGGTTTGAAACCCCGGATTGCACATCGTAGTGCTATGTTGAGGTAAGGCACACGCTCGATGATGAGCGTGGGGTCGTTTACTACTGGGGATTGTGACTTGGTCCGCCCCGATTGATGATTTTTACTACCTATTTGATTGGAACTGATTTGATAATATAAAGATTTAGGCTTCCAGCCATATTTGGGCTTCGTGCCAGTTATGTGAACCCTTCAGGGGTAATTTATCACTGTTTACTGAAATCATATTTGGGCTTCACACCGGTTATGTAAACCCTTCGGGGGGCATTTGTTAATGATTTGAATCATTATTTGAACTCAGTTTTGAAAACTAAATGATGTTTTCAAATGATCTTGAAATGGTTTGGGTGGCACGTCGCCACGAGATATGATATAGCGCTTGGGCCATAAGAAGCCCCTCCCGGAGTCTGAACCACCCACAGTGAGCGCAGGGTACCCATTATGATAATACAGTTGGTAACAATGACAACTGTAGGTTACAGTTGGTAACAATGACAACTGGTAACCGGAGTTTGAAAGATTTTACTATTTTAAATAATATTGCTCGAGGGGCGTGTTTTTAGATGACTCTGAGCCCGAGGGGCAATTTTAAAGTGTTTTCTTTACTTCACGTTATTTACTTGAAAGATGCACATGTTTTACCTGTTGAAAGGAGTTTCTACTTGAATTTACACTGGTTTACTATTTCACTGATGTTTCATTACTTCATTATGGATTGCCTTGTGCATTATGTGTTTTCTTACTTTCAGTCATTATTTATTTGTTTTACTCACTGAGTTGGAAGTACTCACATTACTCCCTGCACCATGTGTGCAGATTCAGGCGTTATCAGTTCCACCCCGAGGTACTGACTACTACTATTGTCAGGGTGGTGATTAAGAGATTATGAGGTAGCTGTTGGCGTTCGCAGCCCGTATCTCTTTCATTTTGTTGTTTCCACTTTCTTCCAAAAATTGTGCCAAAGATATTGTAATAGTTATTTTATTATTAGGATTTCATTAGTGACTCATGACTTTGTGACACCCCGATCTGAGGGTTGTAGTCGGGATGGTTTACTATATTTTTTCCGCAATTTACTGTTATTAAACCATACCTATATTATTTTCATTTTAACTATTAAAATGAAGTTAGTTTGGATTGGCTGGCCTTGTCTTCATGAGAGGCGCCATCACGACCGGGTTGGGATTTTGGGTCGTGACAAATACCCATCGATATGACTTGTCTCTTCATATTTCAGTTTCGATTAAGGCCAAATATAATTCTTTAATCTTTCTGGATTTTATATTGTTTGTTTTAATTAAATTAGAATTTTAACCTTTTTCTTCTTTTTGATAGAAAATAGGCATATAAACGCAGCGGAAGCAAGCACCCAAGATCATATTCTCACATGTAAACTAGACAAACATAATCAAATACGAGATTGTAACACTAACCGTTTGAAGCTGCTGCACAAGTCTTCAATAGTGTCCGTGCTCTCCAGGTCTACAATCTTCTGCTGTGTATCCTGAAGTTCTATGAACGTAATACTTGAGTGGGAAGTATTCGGGTAAAGAATAAAAAAATAATCCTTAGGGTTGAATAGCTTTCTTTATATACACACGTTTTTTAGGGTAAACTCTGGCAGAAAACGTGTAGCTTTTCCTAACCCACCAAGGATATTATTTTTCCTTTTAATTTTCTTGTTCTAGAATATTCAGGCATAGCAGGAACCACAGATTTAATAACGAGGCTTCCTATTGTGGTATTAATTCGGAATATGAATGAATTAATCCTACCACAATAAACTACAATTTATTCCACTAGAAAACTGTAATTGCACTCCTCTGTTTAATTTCGAAATCATTCATTAAAAACTTATTTATCCCCATGTTAAGATTACAGACACCAATCAAATAAATTAAATTACTGACAATTTAATTCATCGACTAATTTAATCCTTTATACTTCCGCTTAACTTATTTCATGTGACGGATACAAAATCCACCTGCTGGGTTTTCACATGAAAACTTATAAGCATCCATAAAAGGGTATCATCAATCTCAAGGTCAAGACACGGATTCTATCAACTAATTGTTATTTCACAAATGCACTTTGCCATTATCCAATTTACCAGGAATACATTAACTCACAGTTGAGTCGTACCTTTTAATAAATCAAAATAATGAACGAAGCACATTGATCATAACAATCATATCAAGATTAAGAGTATAAGAACATTCAATGAGCTAGAGAGGTAGTTTTATATATTCAGCACAAAAACACTTATCTCTACTTGGTCCGTCCAATACACAAAAATATACTAGCATAAGAAGTTGGAACTGAACCATTCCCATAATCAAGATAAATTATATTTTAATCTTATGCTACAATCATCAAGATACTTTGCCCAGTTTCATCTTTGATTGTGAACATTAACTTTATAACTTATAAGAACCGACAATTTAATCTTCCGTGCATGAGCTAAAACTCCATACACTAAATCGTCTACTATATAAGTAAAGCGCACACATATGAACAAATGACCTATTTAAATTAAGACTTTATTGAATTGAATAAATAAATAAATAATTGTTCCAGAAAAAAATAATATAATACTATAATCAAACAGCATGGTTAATAGTATATCCTAACACTTTTCTCATCATACCTTTTAAGTAAAAATTAAACAGTATAAACAAATTATATAGCTTAATTGTCCATAACAAAGAAAATGAATCAATATGGATATACTTACAAAATAAGGAAAGAGGATAAGAAAGAATAGAAATAGCCATCATAAAGTTGATTGATTATCTTTTGCAGGTAAATATATAATTTATATCGTAAGAATATAAAATAGTTGAAATTCTTCCTAATACGCATGAAAAAGACTACCATGAAGTGAGAAAAAAACTTATGGAAATGGAAAGGATATATATTTTTTTAAATATTAGAGCTTATTCTTTGTGATCACTATATACTAATTTAATTTCTAATTATATTATTACTTTAGACATTTAGAAATAAAAAAGTTAGCTACTAATGCTACCATTATAATAGAATAGTAAAAGAAAAAGTTGCAAATTTATTTTACGAGGATCATGATTTTTATCATATTCTATTTTTATTGTGGATAAAAATATTATAAAGTCTTACCCTTTGATAAATGAAACTTCTTATTTCCTATAATTGACGTAGAACTTTGATTCGATAACGTGCAACCAAACATGTTCGCACAAGAATTTGACTTCTTACACTAAAAATGACAAATATTTTTTTAATACTTTTACAACATATGTTCACTGGCTCAATCCCTAATATTGAATTATTTGTCATAACATGATTTTCCACAAGGGTAGTAACAAAAGAGGAAATGTATACTTAGAACATCATTTTTAAATTAAAAATTATTTTGTACCTCATAAAATAAATATAACATAATAAAAATAACATTAACTAACCTTAAATTTTTATATGATTAACGGAGAATATTGTGCAACGCATGTTTACCCGGAGTTCTAGAGATATATTGGATATCAATGAACTATTTGGTAAAAAATTAATGGTTTAGGAGGTGATTTCTGCCAAGTATTACCAGTAGTTCTAAAATCAACGAAAACAGAGATCGTAAAAACTAGCTTGCCAAAACTATACTTATGACCTCAAATGAAAAAGATTCAACTGACAAGAAATATAAAGTAAGAATAGATCCAGTATTCAATGACTTCTAGCTTCATATCGGAAACGAAGAAGAGTATCAAATAAAAGATAATTTGATTCTTCCAGAACACTTGATTATCAACTCCAATGGTAATAGTAATGCATTTAATAAGGAAAATATTTTTATCATTAAACTAAAATATAATTTGTGCAAATTACATAATAAAAATTAAAAAGCTATCTTAGCTAGCAGGAATGAATATATTGATCAACTAAATAAAAAGGTTGATTGCAAATTTTATTGTAGAAACAAAGTATTTTTTTAGTTTTTGACTCAACAGAAGATGATACCAACAATTACTACCAAAAAGAATACTTAAATACTTTAATACCAAACGGCCTTATACCATACAGGCTTGTTGCCAAGTTTATTATTTCTTACGTATGTTAGTGCTATATATAATAGACTAAGTTAAAATCGATATTCCATTGTATATAGGTTAATTTTGAAGAAAAATATGCTCGTCATGCTACTGAAAACTTAGATATGCCGAATAGCTTATGTAATAGCATGCAGATGGTATATAGAAGTTTTGATAAGAATATCATACAAGCAAAAATTATGATACTAGTCAATGTGCTTCTAAGTATATTTTTATCATTGTTCAACTTTCGTTTTCTGAAGCTAAAGAATATCCTTTTAAATTTGTATGAAAATAATTTTTTGTAAGTTTATATTTTGCAATTATAAAAAATAAAGCACAAGGACAAACATCCTAAATATTGGACTACATTTACTGTAATATATTTTCTTGCACGAACAAGTATATGTTGCACTTTCAAGAGGGATATTACGATCCGACCGGTCGTTTTGAGCTCTAGCGCGTCGTTCGGCGGATTTGAGGTCTTGAGTAGCTTCATTTTAGGTATTATGACTTGTATGTGTGGTTGGAATTGAATATTTGGATGTTCGGGATTGATTTGGAAAGAAAATTCTAATTTTGAAAGTTTTAAGTTGGAAGAATTGACTAAGGTTTGACTTTTGAGTGAACGACCTCAGAATCGGGATTTGAAAGTTCCAACGGGTTCTTATGATGATTTTGGTCTTAGGAGCATGTGGATGTTGATAGGAGGTGCATAGGTTATTTCGGCGTCAATTGGCGGAAGATGGAAATTTGATGATTTTAGAGAAGTTTGACGGGGAGTGAACTTTTTGATATCGGCGTCGGATTCCGATTTCGGAAGTTGGAGTAGGTTCGTAATGTCAATTAGGACTTGTGTGCAAATTTAAGGTCAATCGGACTTGATTTGATAGGTTTCGGCGTCGGATGTAGAAGTATGAAATTTTAAAGTTCATTAGGCTTTGAATTGATGCGCGATTCGTGTTCTTAGCGATGTTTGATGTGATTTAAAGTCTCGACTAAGTTCGTATGATGTTGGACTGGTTGGTATATTTAGTCCAGGTCCCGGGGGCCTCAGGTGGTTTCCGGATGGTTAACGAATCAATTTGGACTTATGTGAATGGCTGAAGTGCACTAGCTCTGGTGTAATCGCACCTGCGCAAAGATTGACCGCAGGTGCGAGCTCACAGAAGCGAGCATTAGGGCGTAGAAGCGGACTTGGAGAAGGTGGCCTGTGGTGGCAGGTGCGACACGAAGACCGCAGAAGCGGAATCGCTTCTGCGGAGGAAGGAGCGCAGAAGCGGAAAGGTCTAGGAGGCCTGTTTATCACAGAAGCGGACATGGTCCGCACGAGCGCGTGCACAGAAACGCTCCTTGGCTGCAGAAGCGGAAGCGCATATGCGCATTTGGGTCCGCAGATGTGAACGTGCCTGGACTAAGTTTGAACCGCACTTGCGATGGAAATTCCGCAGGTGCGGCTGGTGTTCCGCAGGTGCAGAAAGTCGGCTGGGTAGATTGTTTTAAAATCGGGGTTTTGCTCATTTCCCTCATTTGCTCACTTGGTTAGGGCGATTTTGGAGAGTTTCAAGGGGAGATTTTCATCAAGCAACACAAGGTATGTGATTCCCATCTATTACAAGTTTTACATGGTTTGTATAAGGATTTAAACATAAAAATTAATAGAAACTGTTGGGTTTTTGGTAGAAAACCTAGAATTTGGTATTTTGGAATTTGACCACGAAAGTTTTGCGACTTGAGACTAGACTTGTGTAGAGATTCATCGGGCTTCATGATTAGCCATGAGATAATTGTACTCCTCTTACCAATTTATCCCACGTTATGCATTCTCATCGAAAGGTTCCCCTTAATAATTTATAACTCACATGTCTATTCGTGAGTGGGGTCAATGACCCATCAAATGCTTCTTATTCTAATGGGATCGGGCCGTTCGCCTCGGCAGGATAGATACATCTATGGTTCGTGCAGTTCGACCCTCGGCAGTGCGCACACTATAATGGATCGGGATGTACGCCTCGACAGGATATATGTACCACACTCTCATGGGAGAGGGCCATTCGCCTCGGCAATAAAATAGATGTATCTATGGATTGGCGAAGTTATGATGGATCGGGCCGTACGCCTCGGCATTTCTATAAAATATTCTTATCGAATCGTGCGTAATAATTGGCAAAAAGCCAGCATATCTGTGAACTTTTTCTGATTGAACTATGACGACCTATCTGGTAAGGTCCATTATATATACTCTGATTGAGGAGGTACCCACTAGCTGAGAGTTTGAGTTATTGCTGAGAAGAGGATTATACCACATATTATACATGTTACTTCATTTATTTTCTCTTATTCACATCTGTTTACTTCTACTGTATCTGTCTTATTGGACCACTAGTAAGTATTGATGTCGACCCCTCGTCACTACTGCTCTGGGGTTAGGCTAGATACTTACTGGGTACGCGTTGATCTATGTACTTATACTACATTTGCTGCACTTTTTCTGTAGGTACACATATGTGCGATGGTCTTTGGGTGCACAGGCGCGACCATTTCGGGGACTTTATCGTGAGCTGCATTTCACGCTCTGATCCGCAGTCTGCAAAGTCTCCATCAGAGATATTTATATCTTCCTGCCTAACTTTAATTCAAGAAGATGACGTATGTTATTATATTTCCTAGTTGATGCTCATGCACTTGTGACATCGGGTTTTGAGGGTTCCTAGGGGTGTTCACTATTGTAGTTCGTGTTGATTCTATTTCACACCATTTCATTAATAAAATTATGATTTTTAGGTACTAGAATGAGTAATTAAATTGACTAACCACTATTGGCTTGTCTGACGGCGGTGTTAGGCGCCATCACGACCACTAGTGGATTTTGGGTCGTGACAGCTTGGTATCAGAGCTCTAGGTTCACTTAGGTCTCACGAGTCATGAGCAATTCTAGTAGAGATTTGTGGATCGGTACGAAAACATTTGTACTTATCTTCGAGAGGCTACAGGGATGTTAGGAGCACTTCCCTTCTTAATTTCCTCATCGTGCGGATTGATTCCATTGAGGCTTGTGCCTTTATTTCCTTCCTATTCAATCTTATGCGACGTGAAGCACTTGTTATCAATTGGGCATCGAGGAGTTGTAGTGGTACTGCAGATGTGGTGCATGATGTTTTTCCCTGCGTGTTCGGGCAGGCTATTATCGTCGCCTTGCGGAAGGATGTTTTTTTGTTCCAACTCAGTATCGATATTTTCTATGGTTTTGAGACTGTGCACGGATTGCTACGATGTTTGTGCGTTGTTATCACACAATGCTGGTGTAATAGTAAGGTGCTCGTTTATGTATTAAGGCAGTGAATGGCTTGAAGATAGAATTTCTCAGTGCATGATTAAGGGGATTAATATTTAATTCCAGATGGAGGAAAGGCAATCGGACTATAGATGTCCATGTTTGATTGATAAAGTAACGAGGCTTGATATTTTCGAGCATGGTGGGATTTTCATTTTGATGCGGTGTCGCTATCCTTGTTGAATGCATTGCGGTTCGCCGGTGTTACGGTCTTCTTGGATTTTGCCTTCGGGGCAGGGTGTTGTGAAATGGTGCATGAGGGGCGGTTGCCTGAGGTAGCTGTGTGCAGCGGTTCAGAATCGAATTAGTATTTCTAATGTTGATGGCTCGAGAAAGATGATTTTCGAAGAGGCTTAGAGTCGGTAACATTTTATTGGTTTAGGTGCTACAAAGATGCATTTTTATTTGATGCAACATTTGGGCAGCAAAGTATGAGGGAAGACATGGTGGGAAGTGTTTCATGGTGGTTGAAGTACTAGCAAGTCAAGTATGAGAAGCAGAGGTTGAGAAGTTGGATAATGGAGATGGTTTAACCGAAGTAAGAGTGGCAGATTAGCATACAGGTTCTATGGTAGGATAGCCGCGTGCCTTGAGAAAGTGTAGAACGGTTTGGGAATCGTGATGGAACGTAATTTGGCCTACGAATTTTAGTTGGAGTGATGGTTACTATATGAAGAAAGATTGAATATGTCAGAAAGGAATTTGTTTGAAATGAAGAGGGGTGTGAAGATATGATTATCGTTTCAGGTGCAATATGGCTTGAGTTCGGAAGGTATTGTTGAACTTTCAATTGATGTCAATAGGGAAGGAGCGGACTTATACAGCTAGTGGGAGAGCATGAGCTCAGGAGAAATTACTGATTACCTGGTAGTTGTACCTAGTGCAGTGTCGTGGATGTCGGTAAGGAATTCCACAGGTGGATTATCTCCTATGAGTAGGTTAGCGGTGGCGTGATATTGATGAAGCTTCTGCGAGGAATATTACTTGCTAACTGGTAAGAGTTCGAGTGTGTGACTATGACTGGGGATTCAGGATGTTCCTGAAAAGCTTAACAAAAGACTTCAAGAAGTCTGGTGGGTTAACAGTGCGAAATCATGATAATTGAGAAGGAGGAGTCGTTGTGGGCTCTGCATTATATGATGGTAGTCCAAATCTAAGTGGGGGAGCCCCACCGTTAATGATTGGATCGCGTGATTGTCTGCTTGTGCGATTTTTGGTTATCGGTGCGTTGAAGGATTATTTATGACTAAGAAAAGGAAATATCAGGGGTAATTCAGCAAAGAACTTAATGGACGTGTCCTATATTAGGTGTTATCGATGCATGTTCAGGTTTTTGAGAAAACCCGGAGCTTATGCTTTTTTGGATGTGATATACAAGGAAAAGAGTTCAGTAGGTTTATTCTTCGAAAGGATGTTCATGTGTTAGTAGAGCGTTGGAGTTTTTTCATATTTGGGACCAAGTTAGAGTGGGTGACTCTCGACAACGGTGCTAGTGGATTCAAGAATTAGAGTGCAGTGTTAGACGAAAGGAAGAGATAGCTTCTGACTCGCAAAAGGTCTTGCAGAATGGGTGCACCAGTTGGAGATGCTATTGTGCAGGTAAGGAGGTACGAGATGAGTCATAGGTATGGAGAATATGTGGTCTCGCGATTCGGGTCACTCGGGAGCAGTGTGGATTGAGTTCGTTATGTTATGAATGGAGCTATCATATTTCTAGGTCAGGTCAAGGGTAAATTGGAAGAAGTTGGGTCAGTTAATGGCTGAATCAACATGATTGTGGCAAGGATCAGTTCCTTCGTTGTGTGAAGTTATACATGTGGTTTGTAGTTGTACGTGCGGGCTTGATAGCCACCATGACCTGATTGATTTGGGAGGTATTTGATATAAATGGCTTTGTTGTGTAAATGGATTCCGGAAGAGTTATGACGGCTTAGATCACGATTTCAGGTTGTGTTTCTGCAATTTGGGAATTCAGTTTCGTGTTGCATGGGCTCTTCGGAAATGAGCTAAGTGAAAGGTTTCTAGCCGATGAAGTGTTAGCCTACTGGTAGTTCAGGGGTTATGAAGAATTCGTGTATTCTCGCGTAGCAACATGATAGGTGCAGTGAGCGGCATGGGAATGTGAAAGTTGAGGACCAAGGTTGCAGTTCGGTATTGACAAGAAGGTCATGAGATAGGATGAGACGGGAAGAATTAGATGTTCAGAGTAAGCTGACATTATCCTAGTGTCGCCTGGGAATGGTGTTCTATGGAAGGAGCATTGTGAATTGATTTGCGGATTCTTGATCTGCTTTACAGAATTAGTACAACTAGTGGTATGGATGTGCGCACTTGGCTACCTAGGGGGGAGTCGTGGGAGCGTACCCCATAAGGAACTTTTATGAGTGTGACATGCTAGTCACTTGATGGTTAAAGATCAAAACCAAGTACGGAGATTTTTGGTACTATCGTTAATGTGAGGGTTTATGCCTGGAAGGCGCTCTATTCCTTTGGTTGTGAACTGTAGGGGTTGTGCTGGATTGATACTGCTTGATTATTCGCACGTGCGTTGAGGTCCCGTGTAGCTCGTGGTGTCTTATGAGCAGGATGGATTTCGTGATGCTGGTCATTTATCCCACTTTAGTCTTGCTTGGGTTTTGTGGCGTATTACGCTATCCGTCTCCTCAGAGTTGTATTTTTGCACTTGGCGTGCTTGTGGCCGATATTCGGTATTCCAATTGTAGAAGCATTATGGCTTGAGGGGTATGTCCTTATTTATTATTGTGAGTGGATCGGTTGGCACGCCACCATGGGTATGTTATTTGGATCGGGTTGCATGCCTCAACGGTATCATGTTTGGATCTGGTGCACACTGCAACAGTGATATGTTGAGTACGGTTCCCTATATCTATTCCTGCATATTTTGTTTCTCATTATGTGAGAAGGGTTCATAACATTTGTTCGATCTTTCTATTCGTTACGCGGGCTGGGTAATTCTTTTTCGGAGTTTGTTCCTCCTTATGTGACACCTTCAAGTTTGTAGCTCGTTGGCGCATTACGGGCGTCGTATAAGATTTTTGGTAGTGTTTGAGATGGCTTATTGCCTAAGCAGCTTGTACTAGGTGAGACGAGATTATTAGACCTGAAATTAGTGCAATCAGATTTATATAAGGTATATTTAAGAGCAAATATCGTTATTCAGTTTAGAAGGAGGTAATGGTTCTTGTCAGGAAGGGAGACTCCATGCATTATTGATTTGGCAGGTGTTTAGTATCGGACATAATTGTAATATTGTTATTATCCTTTCGTATCCAATTTGTTTTAGGAATTTTATTTTCAAAAAAAATATATATTAATGTAGCCCGTGTGTAGGAAGATTCGTAGGATTCCAACTTACATTCCTGTAACGACCCGGCTAGTCATCTTGTGAGTTACCGCTCCGTTTTCCCCATCTTCTGTCTCATTATGCTTCGTTATCCATGTTTTAGGTAATTTAAATTGAGTAATTTTCATTCGGAGTGAAATTGGTAAGAAATGAGACACTAAGTCTCTTTTAAGAAGGTTTAAGTTGAAAAAAAAAGTCAAGCGGATGTTGACTTATGAGTTAGAGGACTCGGATGTGAGTTCCGATGGTTCGGTTAGCTTCGGGAGGTGATTTATGACTTAGGAGTGTTATTGGAATTGGTTTTGGAGGTCCCATGTAGAATTAGGCTTGAATTGGTGGAGTTAGTATTTTGGCGATTTCCGGTTGTTAGGCGAGATTTTGATCCGAGGGTCGAAACGGAATTCCGAGAGTTTCTATAGCTTCCTATGGTGATTTCGGACTTAGGCGTATGTCCGGATTTGAAATTGGAAGTCCGTAGGACAATTCATCGCATTTTGGCGAATGTTGGAAAATGGAAGATTTTTGGAAAGTTTGACCGAGGAGTTGACTTTTTGATATCGGGGTCGAAATCCAGTTCTGAAAATCTTCATAGGTCCGTTATGTCATTTATGACTTGTGTGCAAAATTTGAGGTCAATCGGACTCAATTTGATAGGTTTCGGCATCGAATGTAGAAGTTGGAATTTATTAGATTCATTAGGCTTGAATTGGGGTATGATTCATGTTTTTAGCATTGTTGGATGTGATTTAAGGCCTCGACTAAGTCCGTAATATGTTTTAGGACTTGTTTGTATATCCGGACAGGGTCCCGAATGGCTCGGGTGAGTTTTGGGTGATTAAACGGACTATTTCATCTTTGAAAAAGATAGAAAAAAAAATCTGCAGAAAATTGCAGAAAAAAAACTGATGCGTGTAGTTCTGTTTGGAAGCTCATATCTTGCAATCTATAAGGAATCAGAAAAATTGCAAAACATGAAAGTTGTAGTCCTTTGAATCTAGTTTCCAGAATGATAAACCATTTATCATTTGGATATATATACAGAAAGTTACGATAGATTAAAGTTGACTGGTAATGCTGTTATTTTCCAGTTAGTGTGCATGGCAGAAATTTCTGCTGCACAGGACCGACTTTGGAAGCTTATATATCGTAATCGGTAAGGAATTTGGAGATAATCAAACAATGAAAGTTGTAGTTCTTCAAATCTAGTTTCCAGAAATATAAACCATTCATCATTCGGACATCGTATAAGAAAGTTATGCTTATTTCCGTATCAGCAAAATAATTGCTATTTTTCTGGTGCTGAGGCAAATCGCAGGCGCCAAATGCGATTTATAAGTCTCAAATGTCAATTTCGACTTGCTTGGAAAGATTCTTAAAATGGGGGTTTCGGCCATTTTAACATATTTGGGGCTAGAGAGGTCGGATTGAGACGATTTTTGAGGCAATTTTCAAGGAAAACATCGGGGTAAGTGTTCTTTATCATAAATCCTTCATAGATCATGATTCCATACTCATTTACATCATGAATCCATGAATTTATGGAAGAAAAATCAGAATTTTTTTCAAATCTTCCAAGAACAAAAACTTAAGATTTCAAAGCCAATCCGATGTCGGAATTCGACAAATTTTATATGGTTGAACTCGTGAGGAGATAAGGAACCCGTTGGAGTGATAATTTCTGAATTTTGAGAAGTGGGCCCGGGGCTCGGGTTTTGCTAATTTCGGGATTTCCTAGTAATTTTGATTATTTTCGCTTGGGCTTTGTCCCCATAGCATAATGTGACGTAATTATTCTGAATTTGAATAGATTCGACGCACATGGAGGCCAATTCAAGGGGCAAAGGCGTCGCGGGCTAAGGATTTAGCCGGTTTGAGGTGAGTAATGATAATAAATGATGCTCTGAGGGTTTGAAACCCCGGATTGCACATCGTAGTGCTATAATGAAGTGAGGCACACGCTCGATGATGAGCGTGGGGTCGTTTACTACTGGGGATTGTGACTTGGTCCGTCCCGGTTGATGATTTTTAATACATAACTATTTGAAATTGATTTGATATTATAATGATTTGGGCTTTTAGCCGTATTTGGGCTTCGTGCCGGTTATGTAAACCCTTCAGGGGTAATTTCTTACTGTTTGTTTACTGAAATCATATTTGGGCTTCACGCCGGTTATGTAAACCCTTCAGGGGTATTTGTAATATCTTGAATCATTATTTGAATTTGGTTTTGGAAAACTAAATGATGTTTTCAAATGATTTTCGAAATGGATCGGGTGGCACGCCTCCACGGATGTGAGGCATATGGGATCGGGTGGCACGCCGCCACGAGATATGATATAGCGCTTGGGCCGCTAAAGCCCCTTCCGAAAGTTTGAACCACCCACAGTGAGCGCAGGATACCCATCATGATGACCCAGTTGGTAACAATGACAACCGGTCACGGTTGGTAACAATGACAACCGATAACGAAAGATAATACAGTTGGTAACAATGACAACTGTAGGTTACAGTTGGTAACAATGGCAACTGATAACCGGAGATGGGTTGATAATACAGTTGGTAACAATGACAACTGTAGGTTACGGTTGGTAACAATGACAACCGGTAACCAAAGATAATACAGTTGGTAACAATGACAACTGTGGGTTACAGTTGGTAACAATGACAACTGGTAACCGGATTTTGAAAAGGTTTTACTGTTTTAAATGATGTTAAGCCCGAGGGGCATGTATTTTAAATGATGTTAAGCCCGAGGGGCAGTTTTAAAGTGTTTCCTGTTTCTTCCTATTATTTACTTGAAAGATGTACATGTTTTACCCGTTGAAAGGATTTTCTACCTGATTTTACACTTGGTTACTATTTTAATGATGTTTCATTGCTCATTATGGGTTGCCTTGTGCATTATATGTTTTCTTACTTTCAGTCATTATTTATGTGTATTACTCATTGAGTTGGAAGTACTCACATTACTCCCTGCACCATGTGTGCAGATTCAGGCGCTATCGGTACCACCCCGAGATATTGACTACTACTATCGTCAGGGTGGTGATTCAGAGACTACGAGGTAGCTGTTGGCGTTCGCAGCCCCCGTACCTCCTTTATTTTGTCGCTTTCACTTTCTTCAATAATTGTGCTAAAGATATTGTAATAGTTATATTATTATTAGGATTTCTTTAGTGGCTCATGACTTTGTGACACCCCGATCTGAGGGCTGTAGTCGGGATGGTTTGCTATATGTATTTTCATCCGCAAATTACTCTTATTAAAACATATTTATATTATCTTCGTGTTATTTAAATGTTTGAGCGGAGTTGGATTGGTTCGGCTGGCCTTGTCTTCATGAGAGGCGCCATCACGACCGGGATGGGATTTTGGGTCGTGACAGATATGCACCTCTAAAAGTCTCATGATCACAACCGTTGATTTTTTTGAGTTCCTCATAGCTCTTTGGATCTTTGATGACATTCAACAACAATCTAAGGTAATATTGCTCGCTGGATCCAGGTGAAACAAAGAAGATTCTCCCAATAGAAAATTGCAGATGTTCTTCTTTTTTTTCCATCTTTTCAGGTTTTGTTTCCACACAAACTTTAGAGAGAATTCTGCATAAGTCAATTCTCTTGCTTCAGGAAATGTCTTATTAGCTTCAAACCAGCTTAAAAACATAGATTCCTTAACGGTTGGTCTATTGACAACTGCATCAATTGGATCATCATCCGAAAATATGACAGTCTGATTATTTAGTAGGTGAAAAGATAGCCTTTCTACTGATGGTTCTCTATGGTATATTGGAAATTTAAAAATTCTCCAAGCAGCTTCACAAGGTGGTATGTATCGGCAATCACAATACACATTTATTTCATCAACGACCCCTGAGTCTTCCTTATTTACACTTTGAGAAAAAGCTGCGGTGACACGATCATTGTAACGACCCGGCCAGTCGTTTTGAGAGTTCTAGCCCCGAACCCCTATTTATTGCTCCCTCTATTTCATTTTGTGGCTATGTAACTTGCCGGGAGGATTTATTTTTGGTATCGGTGTGAAATGGGACACATAGTCTCTAAAATGAAAGTTTAAATCGTAGGAATCGATCATAGTTTCAGTTGTGTGAAGATGACTACGAAATAGAATTTTGACGGTTCCTATAGTTTCGTAGGGTGATTTGGTCTTAGGATCATTTTAGTGTCTATTGATGAAAGTGCAAAAATTGGATGATTTTTGGGAAGTTTGACCGGGAGTGGACTTTTTGATATCGGGGTCGAATTCTAATTCTGGAAGTTGGAGTAGTTCCGTAATGTCAATTACGACTTGGGTGCAAAATTGAGGTCAATCAGACTTGATTTGATAGGTTTCGGCATCAGATATAGAAGTTTGAAGTTTTAAAGTTCATTAGGCTTGAATCGATGTGCAATTCGTATTTTTAGTTTTGTTCGATTCTAAAGACTCGACTAAGTCCGTATGATGTTTTAGGACTTGTTGGTAAGTTTGGTTGAGGTCCCGAGGGCCTCGGGTGGATTCCATATGGTTAACAGATCAAATTTGGACTTGTGAGAATGGCTGAAGGCACCGGTTCTGGTGTAATCGCACTTGCGCAAAATTGACCGTAGGTGCGAGCTTGCAGAAGCGAGCATTTGGGTGTAGAAGCGGAACTGGAGGAGATGGCCTGTGGTCGCAGGTGCGGTGTGAAGGCCGCAGAAGCGGAGTCACTTCTGCGGAAGAGTGATTGCAGAAGCAGACGAGTGCTTGGGAGGCCTGTCCGCAAAAGCGAATGAGTTCACGCAGAAGCGCACCTGCAGAAGCAGGCTTTGAACCGCAGAAGCGGAATTTGGCAAGGAAGCTGGGACCGCAGAAGCGGCTGGGAGTCCCGCAGGAGTGAGGGTAACCCCAGAAGTGGATAAGTTGTTGCTTCTGCGATGCCACATATGCGGCTATGCTTCCGCAGAAGCGGAAATGCTGGACAGAACACTTAAATACAAAGATTTGCAATTTTGCTTCATTTACAATTTGAGCTCGGGTCTTGGCGACTTTTGAGAGCATTTTTGAGGGATTTCTTGAGTTAAGTCTCTTGTACTCATTTTTTTTATCAATAACCTTGTTTTCCCATAGATTTTCCCACCTAATCTGTGTGTATTTAAGGTGGAATTTGGGAGTTTGAGGCTAGGAATTTGGAGAGTTTGATTTGAGGATTTGAGGGTCGAGTTGATGTCAAATTTTGGTAAAATTGGTATGGTTGGACTCGTGGTCAAATGGGTGTTCGTATTTTGTGACTTTTACCCAATTCCGAGACATGGGCCCGGGTCGACTTTTGGGGCAATTTTTTTTAATTCTGTGGTAAAGTCGTAGATTATTAATTAAATTAGTTTATTATAGTTGTATTCATGATATGTAATTCCTTTTGGCTAGATTTGGGCCATTCAGAGTCGTAAAATCGAGGGAAAGGCATCCTTATCAATTGAATAAGCGAACTTTGAGGTAAGTGACTTGTCTAACCTTGTGTGGGGGAAATTCTCTTAGAATTTGGTACTGTTGTAATGATTTGTGATATGTGAGCACTGTGTACGCGAGGAGTGTACACGGGTTTATTGTGGAAATCCCGGTTCTTGCTAAGTAGACTTCTTTTAAATTCCTTAACTGAATTGCCTTAGTATGTGTAGCTGTCATGTTTAGTCTAGTATCATATGTCTACGTGTCTTAACCTCTACTTGAAATTCGTGCAGCATGCTTAGTTGAATTGCCTATTTTCTTGATCATTGTATTCGGTCTTTACCTGTAGGATTCCTTGCCATAAATGGGTTGTTCCATAATTTATGAGTTGCATATTTACTTTTGGGACTACGAGGCGGTACCTCGAGAGATCCCCCTGTTTGCATATTTACTTTGGGACTACGAGGCGGTACCTTAGGAGATTCCCTGTTTGCATATTTGCTTTAGGACTACGAGGCAGTACCTCGGGAGATTCTCCTGTTTGCATATTTACTTTTGGGACTACGAGGCGGTATCTCGGGAGATCCCCCTATCGCATATTTACTTTTGGGACTACGGAAGCGCCCTGTAGGTTACCTCTATTTGTTGTGCTGTTACTTTTCAGAAATTTCTCATTGTTCATTTCTCAGTCATTTCATTGTATTATTATATTTTCTGCTTCATTTCCTTTTTAACAAGTAGGGTTCTGACTTGACCTCGTTACTACTCTACCAAGGTTAGGCTTGGCACTTACTGGGTACCATTGTGGTGTAGTCATACTACACTTCTGCATATTTTTTTGTGCATATCTAAGTTCTTATACTAGACCATATACCAGTGATCTGGACCGTACGTGGAGACTTCAAGGTATATCTTCCAGCGTCCGCAGACCTAGCGGTCCCCCTCTATCCTTATTATGTTGTTTTCCTCATTCTCTTTAGACTCTGATGTATAGAGACACTTAGTATTTTCTCTTAGAAGCTTGTGACTTATTTCTATCGGGTTTTGGGAGTTGTAATTATTTAAATCGTAGTCCTTGTTTATATTTCATATGTTGAGAATTTGAGTTCAGTTGCATAATCAATTAGTCCGCAAATTGTTAGGCTTACCTAGTCTTAAAGACTAGGTGCGATCACGATACCCTACGGAGGGAAAACTGGGGTTGTGACAAGTTGGTATCAGAGCTCTAGGTTCATAGGTGTTATGAGTCACAAGCAGGTTTAGTAGAGTCTCGCGGATCGATACGGAGATGTTTGTACTTATCTTCGGGAGGCTATATAATTGTTAGGAAAAGCTTCACTTCTTTGATTCCTTATTCTCTCACAAATGGTGTGAGGACACGTACAGCTGGATCAGATGACCAGACACCCACGCCCCCTACTAGAGCCGCGAGAGGCGAGGGCCGGGGGTCGGGGTAGAGGCCGAGGACGTCCACGTGGTGCTGCCAGGGCACCCGCACGAGCTGCTACAGAGGAGTCACCAGTAGCTCCAGTTGGAGGGCAGGCACCTGAGAGGCCTGTTATTGCACCAGCCCTCTAGGAGACTCTAGCCCAGTTTCTGAGCATGTTCAGCACCTTGGCTCAGGCAGGAATGACACCACTTGCTCCTGCCACATCTCAGGCCGGGTGAGGAGCATAGACTCCCGCCGCCCGTACCCCAGAGCAACGGGTTCAGGTCTACTAAGTTCTAGAGATCATAGCGATGCAGCCGGTAGCTCCAGTTCAGCCCGAGGTTAGGGCAACAGTTTCTAAGGCGGAGCAGCTCAGGCTCGAGAGGTACAAGAAGTACCACCCTCCTACTTTCGTTGGCTTGGCGTCAGAGGATGCCTAGGGTTTTCTTGAGGAGTGCCATCGTATCCTCCGTACTATGGGTGTTGCAGGGACTAGTGGGGTTTCTTTCACTACGTTTCAGCTTAGAGGATCGGCATATCAATGGTGGTCTGCATACGAGTTGGATAGTCCGGCTGAGGCAGCTTCACTCACTTGGACTCAATTCTCAGATATGTTTTTGAGGGAGTATGTTCCGTAGAGTCTCAGAGATGCTTGGCGCGTAAAGTTTGAGCAGTTGCGCCAGGGATCTATGACCGTGTCAGAGTATGCGGTCTGATTCAGCGATTTGGCTAGGCATGCACCAGCCTTGGTTGGTATTGTTCGAGAGCGGGTTCGTCGGTTTAGTAAGGGGCTCAACCCCAGTATCAGATTGAGCATGGCCCTAGATGATGCAATATAAAATGCGGAAACAAGAAAACAAAAGATAGAAGCAAGACGCTTAATGAACTATCAAGACAACAAGTAGGAACTAGTCTACTTACCTTCTTGATGAAGTCACGGAGTACCTATACTATACGAACAACCCTCAAGATAACGATGGTCTTGCAAACTGTTTGATCAAATAAGGAATGAGTTCAATTTTGAATCACACCAAAATTGGACAAGTTAAGTCTCACGTTTTTGGATAGCACAAAGGCTTGGACGAAATTTGTATTCAATATAATGTCAAAGGTGCTGAAAATAATGAAGTCTTTAGGCTTATATAGAATGAGCCTTGTTCTAAATCAACTAGGAAACAAACAACTAAAAAAAAGGCCACAATTTGGATAAGTTTAAAGAATAGTCACGCAGGACCAAACAAATAAGAATTAATGTCTTCCCTAGCAATACAATAATACAACATAAACACAAATGTACATCTTCAACTTCTAATTTCATCCATAGCCAAATTCGTGAATGCTTGAACGCTTGGCTCTTCTCCAAGGCTAACTAATGCCTTTTCTTGTCTTATCCAACATTGATGGCATGAACGTAGCTTGATCGGGTTGACCTGCATCACTAGAGTTGGAGATGGATATTGCGTACCAGCAGGTAGTAGGGATTGCTAGGAGGTTGGAGGGTATGCTGACTCGGGATAGAGAGGAGAGAGAGGACAAAAGGTCTCGAGAGTCTGGTTTATATAGTGTTACTCGTGCCCCAGCTACAGCTCGTCAAGGCAGGGGTTATATGGGTCCCTGTTCATTCAGCATTTCCAGCCGCTAGCGGTGCTTCGGCCACTCCTAGGTCCCAAGATCCCTATTATGCACCTCCAGTGTCTAGTGTACCTCGTGTACAAGGTGCTTTCAATGGTCAGTCCGGTCGATCATGCCCGAGCCAGTCACAACAGCCACTTCCTCTGAGAGCTTGTTTTGAGTGTGGTCACACTCTTTATATGGTGAGGAATTGCCCCAGACCCAGGAGGGGTGCACCTCCATAGATTTCTCAGGCACCTCGTGCCCCACCGGGTCCTCAGGCTATGGTTACAGTGCTAGCTACCACCCCACCTGTACAACCAGCTAGAGGTAGAGGTCGGACAGGTAGAGGTCGCCCTAGAGGGGGAGGCCAGGCTAGATATTATGCCCTTCCTGCTAGGACGGAGGCAGTTGCATCCTGTTCTGTCATCATAGGTACTGTTCCGTTCTGTCATAAAGATGCATCAGTCTTATTTGATCCAGGATTCACTTATTCCTATTTGTCATCTTATTTTTCTTCATATTTGGGTGTATCCCGTGATTCTCTAAGTTCACCTATCTATGTGTCTACACCCATGGGTGATTCTATTGTTGTTGATCATGTGTATGGATCGTGTTTGATTGTTCTTAGTGGTTTTGAGACCAGAGCTGATTTATTATTGTTTTGGTGTACTCCTGGAGTTGGGAGGATCATGAGCAGTACCTGAGGATTGTGCTTCAGACCTTGGAGGAGAAGAATTTGTATGCAAAATTTTCGAAGTATGAATTCTGGCTAGATTCAGTGGCATTTTTGGGTCATGTAGTGTCGAGTGAGGGGATCAAGGTAGACCGAAAGAAGATTGAGGCAGCGCAGAGTTGGCCTATACCATCCTCAGCTACGGAGGTCCGGAGTTTTCTTGGTTTGGCGAGGTACTACCCTCGATTTGTAGAGGGTTTCTCGTCTATTGCAGCGCCTATGACCAGATTGACCCAGAAGGGTGCTCTATTCAGGTGGATCAAGGAGTGTGAGGAGAGCTTTCAAAAGCTCAAGACTGCTTTGACTACAGCCCCAATGTTGGTGTTGCCTACTGGTTCGGGGTCCTATACGGTGTATTGTGATGCGTCACACATTGGTCTCGGCGTCTAGACATCTGAAAGTGCATGAAAAGAACTATCCTGTCCACGACCTCGAGTTAGCAGCTATTGTTCATGCCTTGAAGATCTGGTGGCACTATTTGTATGGTGTCCCTTGTGAGGTTTTCACCCATCACCAGAGTCTACAACATCTGTTTAAATAGAAGGATCTTAACTTGTGGCAGCGGAGATGGTTGGAGCTTCTTAACGATTATGACATCACCATCCTCTATCATCCCGGAAAGGCCAATGTGATGGTCGATGCCTTGAGTCGCAAGAGAGAGTCTGGGCAATTTAGCATATCTACCAGTAGCAGAGAGGCCTTTAGCCTTGGATGTTCAGGCCTTGGCCAACCAGTTTGTCAGATTGGATATTTCCAAGCCGAGCAGAGTTTTGGCTTGTGTGGCTTCTCAGTCTTCTTTAATGATCGTATCAAAGAGCATCGGTATGATGACCCCCATCTGCTTGTCCTCAAGGATACAGTTCAGCACGGTGATGCTAAAGAAGTCACCAGTGGAGATGATGGTGTATTACGGATGCAGGGCAGCCTATGTGTGCCCAATGTAGATGGGTTGCTTGAGTTGATTCTCCAGGAGGCTCACAGTTCGCAGTACTCCATTCAACCAGGTGCCGGGGAGATGTATCAGGACATGAGGCAGCATTATTGGTGGAGGAGGATTAAGAAGGATATAGTAGAATATGTAGCCCTGTGCCTAAATTGTCAGCAGGGGAAGTATGAGCATCAGCGACCGGATTGGTTCAGAAGTTAGAAATTCCAGAGTGGAAATGGGAGCGGATCACTATGGATTTCGTTGCTGGACTTCCACGAGCTCAGAGGAAGTTCGATGCAGTTTGGGTGATTGTGGATAAATTGACCAAGTCAGTTCATTTCATTCATGTAGTTACTACTTACTCTTCGGAGCAGTTGGCTCAAGTTTACATTCACGAGATTGTCAGACTTCATGGCATACCGTTATCTATCATCTCTGACCGGGATATGCAGTTTACATCACGATTCTAGAGAGCTGTACAACGTGAGTTGGATACTCGGATGGAGTTGAGTACAGCATTTCACCCTCAGACGGACGGGCAATCCGAGCGCACTATTCAGATATTAGAGAATATGCTTCGTGCGTGTGTAATGGATTTTGGGGGTACTTGGGATTAGTTCTTGCCACTTTCGGAGTCTGCCTACAATAACAGTTATCCGTCGAGCATTCAAATGGCGCTGTATGAGGCTTTGTATGGTAGACGTTGCCGGCATCCATTGGGTTGGTTCAAGCCAGGCGAGGCTAGGCTAGGCTATTGGGTACATACTTGGTTTAGGATGCCTTAGAAAATGTTAAATTGATTCAGGATCGACTTCATATAGCCCAGTCCAGGCAGAAGAGTTATGCGGATCGGATGGTTCATGACGTTGCATTCATGGTTGGGGAGCGGGTCTTGCTCCGGGTTTCGCCCATGAAGGCCATTATTAGGTTCAGAAAGAAGGGCAAGATGAGCCCTAGGTATATCGGGCCTTGTGAGATCCTTGAGAGGGTTAGAGAGGTGGCTTATAGACTTACACTACCACCTAGTCTCTCTGCAGTTCATCCAGTATTCCATGTTTCCATGCTCCGGAAGTATCACGGCGATCCGTCTCATGTGTTAGACTTCAGCCCGGTCCAGTTGGACAAAGATCTATCTTACGTTAAGGAGCCAGTGGTCATTTTGGACAGGCAGGTCCGAAAGTTGAGGTCAAAGAACATCGCGTCAGTGAAGGTGTAGTGGAGGGGTCATCCGATCGAGGAGGCAACTTGGGAGACTGAGCATGATATGTGCAATCATTATCCTCATCTTTTAACCACTTCAGGCATGTATCTATACTCGTTCGAGGACGAACATTTGTTTTAAGAGGGGGAGGATGTAACGACCCGGTCGGTCGTTTTGAGAGTTCTAGCCTAAACCCTATTTATTTCTCCCTCTATTTCATTTTGTGGTTATGTAACTTGCAGGGAGGATTTATTTTTGGTTTCAGAGTGAAATTGAATACTTTTTGATATCGGGGTCGGATTCCGATTCCGGAAGTTGGAATAGGTCTGTAATGTCAATTATGACTTGGGTGCAAAATTTGAGGTCAATCAGACTTGATTTGATAGGTTTCGGCGTCAGATGTAGAAGTTTGAAGTCTTAAAGTTCATTAGGCTTGATTCGATGTGCAATTCGTATTTTTAGCGTTGTTCGATGTGATCTAAAGGCTCGACTAAGTCCGCATGATGCTTTAGGACTTGTTGGTAAGTTTGGTTGAGGTCCCGGGGGCCTCGGGTGGATTCCGGATGGTTAACGCATCAAATTTGGACTTGTGAGAATGGCTGAACCAGTTCTGGTGTAATCTCACCTGCGCAAAATTGACCGTAGGTGCGAGCTCGCAGAAGCGAGCATTTGGGTGCAGAAGAGGAACTGGAGGAGATGGCCTGTGGTCGTTGGTGCGGTGTGAAGGCCGCAGAAGCGGAGTCGCTTTTGCGGAAGTGTGATTGCAGAAGCGGACGAGTGCTTGGGAGGCCTGTCTGCAGAAGCGGACGAGTTCGCCCAGATGCGCACCCCCAGAAGCGGGCTTTGAACCGCAGAAGCGAAATTTGGCAAGGAAGCTGGGACCGCAAAAGTGGCTGGGAGTCCCACAAGAGCGAGGGTAACCGCATAAGCGGATAAGTTGTAGCTTCTATGACGCCGCAGAAGCGGAAATGCTAGACAAAACACTTAAATACAAGGGTTTGCGATTTTACTTCATTTTAAACATTTTGAGATCGGGTCTTGGCAATTTTTGAGAGAATTTTTGTGGGATTTCTTGAGGTAAGTCTCTTGTACTCATTTTTGATCAATAACCTTGTTTCCCCATTGATTTCCCCACCTAGTTTGTGTGTATTTAAGGTGAAATTTGGGAGTTTGAGGCTAGGGATTTGGAGAATTTGATTTGAGGATTTGAGGGTCGAGTTGATGTCATATTTTGGTAAAATTGGTATGGTTGGACTCGTGGTCGAATGTGTATCCGTATTTTGTGACTTTTACCCAATTCCGAGACGTGGGCCCTGGTCGACTTTTTGGGGCGATTTTTTCGATTCTTTGCTAAAGTCGTAGATTTATTAATTAAATTAGTTGTATTTATGGCATGTAATTTCGTTTGGCTAGATTTGGTCCATTCGGAGTCGAAAAATCGAGGGAAAGGCATCCTTATCAATTGACTGAGCGAGCTTTGAAGTAAGTGACTTGTCTAACCTTGTGTGGGGAAAATCCCCTTAGGATTTGGTATTGTTGTAACGATTTGTGATATGTGAGCGCCGTGTACGCGAGGTGACAAGTGCGTACACAGGCTAATTGTGGAAATCCCGGTTCTTGCTGAGTAGACTTCTTTTAAATTCCTTAACTGAGTTGCCTTAGCATGTGTAGCTGTCATGTTTAGCCTAGTATCGCATGTCTACGTGTCTTAACCTTTACTTGATCGTGCAACATGCTTAGTTGAATTACCTGTTTCCTTGATCTTTATATTCGGTCTTTAACCGTAGAGTTCCTTGCTGTAAATTCGTTGTTCCATAATTTATGAGTTGCATATTTACTTTTGGGACTACGAGGCGGTACCTCGGGAGAACCCCATATTTGCATATTTACTTTTGGGACTACGAGGCGGTACCTCGGGAGAACCCCATATTTGCATATTTACCTCGGGAGATCCCCCTTTTCGCATATTTACTTTAGGACTATGAGGCGGTACCTTGGGAGATCCCCCTGTTTGCATATTTACTTTAGGACTACGAGGCGGTACCTCGGAAGATCCCCCTGTTTGCATATTTACTTTTGGGACAACGAGGCGGTACCTCGATAGATCCCCTGTCGCATATTTACTTTTGGGACTTACGGAAGTGCCGCTGTTGGTTACCTCTATTTGCTGTGCTGTTACCTTTCGGAAACTTCTCATTATTCATTTCTCAGTCATTTCATTGTATTATTATTTTTTCTGCCTCATTTCCTTTTTAATCAGTAGGGCCCTGACCTGACCTCGTCACTACTTTACCAAGGTTAGGGTTGGCACTTGCTGGGTACCGTTGTGGTGTATTCATACTACACTTCTGCATATTTTTTTGTGCATATCTAAGTTCTTCTACCAGACCATATACCAGTGAGCTGGACCGTACGTGGAGACTTCAAGGTATATCTTCCAGCGTCCGCAGACCTAGCGGTCCCCCTCTATCCTTATTATGTTGTTTTCCTCATTCTCTTTAGACTCTGATGTATAGAGACACTTAGTATTTTCTCTTAGAAGCTTGTGACTTATTTCTATCGGGTTTTGGGAGTTGTAATTATTTAAATCGTAGTCCTTGTTTATATTTCATATGTTGAGAATTTGAGTTCAGTTGCATAATCAATTAGTCCGCAAATTATTAGTCTTACCTAGTCTTAAAGACTAGACGCCATTACGATACCCTACGGAGGGAAAATTGGGGTCGTGATAAGTTGGTATCAGAGCTCTAGGTTCATAGGTATTATGAGTCGCAAGCAGGTTTAGTAGAGTCTCATGGATCGGTACAGAGATATTTATACTTATCTTCGGGAGGCTATGTAACTGTTAGGAAAAGCTTCACTTCTTTGATTCCTTATTTTTTTGGAAGTGCCTTTGTGCATCTACCATTCTACATGCAAGGAGAAGATTTTCTAGCAGCACCACAAGGGCCATGCATCATGAAATTTGTAACAGTATTATAATAATGAGGATCTACTATTTTATCTGGTAATTTTGCTGAAATTATTCCATCAATATCTGCAATATTTGGGTATTTATTCCGAAGAAAAAGCAAGATATGTGTATGAGGTAAGCCTCGCTTTTGGAATTCAACTGTATAAATCACTAAAGAATAAAGAATTAATTAGATAAGTAAGTTTTTATATTTTATATTTTTTATATTAGCATATAATAAAATTAATGTAGTAATGTAATAATTTTTATAGAACATAAAAACTATACCTGCTTTTACTTCTCCTAGAACTTTATTGTCACGTAGATCCTTTATCATGCGATCCATCTTGATTTTGAAAACCCTTGTTAAAATGTCGGGATAATCTTCTGGAGATAATCCCTTACTCTCCACAAATCTAGTAATCTCTGGCCATTTTGGGTTGCAAGTAAATGTGATGAACAGATCAGGGTAACCCCCCTCCCCCCAATTGCAAATTGCCATGGCATCTTGATAATTTTGTAACATGTAACGTGCACCCCCGTAAAGGTGGAAGAGAGTATAACTCTTTGTCCTTGAGAAGAAGGTTCTATGTCTCCATGTAAAGCAACATCTTGTAATCCTTTATAAAAGTGTGCTCTCAACTGTTTTTGATGAAGCCTAATGAACCTCTATTGAGAAGATTCCATCATCGTATAACTATCTACCAAGAATTGCTAAAATAATCTTCTAGTTGACACAATTGTTGGAACTTCATCCTTCCTTTCTTGAATTTTGTATAATAAGTACTCACGCGTGCTAACGCATTTCGTTCCACCGGTCGAATCATCAATATCATTTAAAGGAATATCTTTTCAATATGCGTCTTTACCATATGGAAATAGTGATGGATATTGCAAACCTAAATATGCTGCATTTAATTCATTTATCCTTTGTAGTTGTCCAGATTGGCTTTCAACTATGATATCTCTGTCAGACCTTGTTTGTTCAAAATCTCCAACGATCAAAGCAGCTACCTCTGAAACTATTGGTAAATTGTATCTTCTTCCATTGGAGCCTCTTTTCCCTATCAATCTAAGTCTAACATTTGAGGTTCGATCTACTTGAAATTTGTCTCTTACCATCCTAAATGACTTCGCAAGAACGTTGTTGTCATCAAGCATTTGCTTCAAATCATTCACAATTTCAGCATGAAGTTCATTGTTCACTTCAGCACGACTGTAAGAATAAATTATTGAATTCAATTAACAATGTATGTCTTATAAAAAATAAAATATTAAAATATTTTTATTAAGCAATTGTCTATGCTAACCGAATAGCATAAATTCCATTTCCCACCTCATTTTCTGTATCATAAATATACAATTGTGCAAATTTTGGAGAAGATCCCTCTGGAGGCAATAACCTTCCAATTTGATGATAATTTTGCCCAGAGAATCTGAATATTTTGGGTCACTTTGTTTTGTTGACAGAGACATCAACCTTTCCTCCCATTGATGTAAATGAAAATATAGAATTATATGCTCGAATATTCTCTCTAAAATATTTGCTTTTTGCACCTTCGTGAAATTAGATTTGGCTAAAGTTTTAATTAAATGAATTTATCTATTAACCTGATCCAAACAATAAATCCTTCAAAATCGAAGGAGGTTCCTTTGGATTTGGTAGCTGATTTTTTCATGACCACAACACAAAGTGAAAAATGGTTTTTTTATTTTTATACTTCTTGTCAATTTTTTTCTCGAACCAGAAATATGCCCCACAATATTCACATTCATAATTGGCATCTCATATATCACAGTAAGCTGATTTTATCAGAATAAAATAAAGAGGTAAAGTCAAAGTACTTATTATATAGAAAGTAAAATTATGTTGTATATGTAAATTTAATAAACATCATACTTACCTTCATTGGTCATCCAGCTCTCTACTTCATCATCTATAAATAATAATAATTAGATCTTAAAATTTGAAATTTAATATATTTGGAATTGTTAATACATTTTAACATTGTCGAACATTGATGAGTTTCTATGTGAATACCTTCAAAGACATCGTCATCTTCATTTTCATCATGAATTTGTACGTTGGATTGCATATGACCTTGATGCATAAATTAAAAATTAATAAACTTGTATGTACGACTATGAGTTGCGGTGTTCTTTAAATGACATACCTGGTATATCACCATCAATATTGACATCTTCAAATTCTAAAAAGAAATATTAATAGTTAGCTTTTTTTCAATTTCATATTGATCAAAAAGTATAGGTTTATTGTAATACTGACTTTGAAATAATAAGGGTTCATTTAACATAATGAAAAATTTAAAAAGTAGAACCAAAAAAAAAAAAAAAAACTCATACGGAACTATAATTCAAAAATTATAACAAACATGTTGTAGTTAAGAAAATAAATAGAAGCAAATAAATGGCAGCAAATTAAACTTTAAATTTTAAAATTATTCTGTTGGCCAGAATGTTTCGCATATAAGGTATAAGTATATAAATTAATAACTTCATTATTTATGTGGAGATTTATTATAGCGGCACAAAATATTGACTTCCTCAAATTTCAAAAATAAGTTATAATAAAGTAAACATAAATATTTACCTTGAAATAATGGTATCTCATTTAAATCCGGTAGAAGATGTTCTTTCTACAACTTTGAACCGGACAAACCACATCGCAAATGATGCTCTTGCATTGAATTTGGATATTGTGCTTGAAAATGAGACGATGAAACTTATCCACTACTCTTTATGGGAGTACTACAAAATCGAGAGAAATCTAGACGATTTGTTATGGCCGATAATAATTGTTTTATTTTCCCTTTTTGAGAAGCATTCCCTATGATAGTAGTATCAACAAATTCTCTAAACCATAAAATAAAAACAAAAACTAATTGTTAGAAGTGGAAAAAGATAGGAAAATTATCAAACCAATATTTATATCCTAAAATTCAATATAAAAAAATTTAATAGGTAGCATTTTTTATATTTCATGTTGGTCAAGAAAAAGTATAAGTTTATTGCAATATTGACCTTGAAAAAATAACTCTATAGTTGTGTTTAGCTTTTTACATCTGGATTTTGGTATTTTAACAGTATCACCGTTAGTTTCAACCTGATTCCATTAAATTAAACTAAATGTAGTACTTTAACAAACTTATGGAATTAAAGATGCTCAAGAGTCTATATAGAAGTCAAATACAAACCAGCTCCCATCAATAAGGGATAACTTTGACTAAAAGCTCGCATTACAAACATTAACTAAATCTTACTTCACCTCTTATTAATCATACTTCTAATGAAAGTGTAAACCCCTATCAAACAACAGTTTATATTACATGACTAACAACACTTCATTTCAAAATATTCTAAAGGTTAAGCCTAATCAAGCAAAGAAATATTCAAAAAAAAAAAAAAAACGTCCAAAAGAGAAGATAAATCGCTTAATGAAATTTTCAAAAGTAGAACGACAAAAAGAAAATTCATACAAAATAATAATTCATAATAAACATGTTGTTCTTAAGAAAATAAACAGAACCAAAAAAATAGCAGCAAATTAAGCTTTTATTTTTTAAAATTATTCTACTGACCTGTCCATTACGCATATGAGACAAAAGTATATAAATTAATAACTTTTTTATTTTTGTGGAGATTCAGTATAGCGGCACAAAAGTTTGACTTCCTCAAATTTTCAAAATAAGCTATAATAAAGTTTAACACAAATATTTACCTTGCAATAATGGTAGTTTATTTAAATTCGTGTGCAAATTTGAAGTCGACAAATCATATCGCAAATCTTGTTCTTGTTTTGAATTTAAATATTGTTGTTGAGATTGGGATGATGAAACTTGTTCACAAATCTTTACGGGTGCACTACATAGGGAATTCTAACGATTTGTTATGTCTGTTAATGATTGTTTCGTTTTTCTTTTTTCAAAAGCATTCTCTCTGATAATAGTAGGATGAACAAAGTCTGTAAACCATAAAATAAAAAAAGAGGTAACTGTTACAAGTGGAAAACGCTAGGAAACCATCAAACTAATATAATGAAATAATTTAAAGGATGTTTAAAGACAATAACCATCATTAAAGATTAGTATATAAGTATTGATAGACTTATTGGAATTGTGATTTTTCTCTACTTGCAACTGAGTAAAGCAGGTATAAAAGTGATCAATAAAGATGACAGATTGTTGTTCCCTAACGCACACGCAAGTATACGTGGTCGACAAGTAATATAGAATTTTAAGTCCAGATATCGTACCCACAGGGACTTATATCAACTACTTACTAACACACTAATATCGTTATTCAATCAAGCAAAATTCAAGTTCAATAGTTGATTATACTAAACTACAATTTTAAGTTATAACTAAATTATCAAATAACTAAGTGATTGTATTTACTCAAGAGAGACAAACATTCCAGGGTTGTGATTAATTTACCAATCTTATTGTGTTCTAATTAACTCTCTCTATCATATAATTCACTCATGGTTGCTAATTAATCGATAAACTTTCTCATAGCCTTCTCCCGAAGTACTACTCGCGTATTCTTAATAGATTAACGCCTATATTCCTATGGAATCAACCTATTAAGAACATAATAAGATCACGATATTAAGAACAGTGATTAGGTATATTCCTATCCTAACCACGAATCCGCCCCCTCTAAAGGTTAAGATCTTGCCCTCTTCAACTCTTCTCTAATCTAAACACGGGTTTCCCAAGCATAGCACAGATAGTAAATAGAACCTAACTGTTGGCCAGACAATTAAGCAATTAAACACAGAATTGAAGAAACAACCATATATTAGTGAATTATAATCAAGGTAAAGTTAATATCAAACAACAATATTCATGGCTAATCACAGCCCCAGAACAATGGGTGATTAGCCACTCATGATCTAATCAAACCAAAGTGTAAGTTTTGAATCAATTGTAAAATACTAGAAAAGATTGAAGAAACTGAGAGTTCTTGCTTCCTCCCGATTCCGTTGTGTGTTTTTGCTCCAAAATCACGTCTCGCCACTAAAATTAGGTTTAGACTTCTTTATATACTTGTTGGGGAGGTGTAGGGCCAAAAATAACCGTGTCCCGGAATAGGAGAGCTCTGCGTCATCGGCGCCCTGGGTAGCGCCAGGCGCCCACTAGGGCGCTGCTTCGAGTAGCCTTCTATTTCTAGCGCCACAAATGAGCACCAATTGCTCCCTTGTCCGTTTTTGTTCTGTTTTGGCTTAACTCTTGCTCGCTTCGCCCCCAATTGCTCCCGACTCATTCCTACACATAAAAACACTTCAAATTAACATGAATCGTAGCATTTAACATCCCACTTTCACGAAACAAAAGTCAAATGTGAAGCGATATACATAAAAATATATATACTTTATACTAAACATCAACACCCCACACTTAGACTCTTGCTCGTCCTCAAGTAATGGGATTATCTAACAACCTCCCAACTATGTACAACTTCATATCATAAAGGAGCATTCGACTTTTTAACCACACACCATACTCTTGAACACAATCAACACCGGCACACAAGCATAAACACACAAATAATTCATATTCTTCCTGTTAAGTATACCCAAGTATAATAATTCAATATATTTCAACTACCTATTCGTCACCACCCAACCTCAAGAGTCGACTTGCAACCATTAAGCAATCTCAATACATGTACTTACCCAATAAGAAAATTTTCAACATTACCAATCATTCATGAGATCATGTGCCCTTACCACAAACAAAAGAGTGAACATAGATTAAAGATATCACACAATTGAACAAAATTCGCTCACTCTAAAAAAGAATTCATATGCTTCCCGTGGTCATGCCATAAGCTTGCCCGCAGTGTAGATCTCTACTAATTTAAGCTAGCCAAATCTAGGATCAATTAGGACTTTTACGGTTGTAATGTAGGCTAAAGGACGAGTAGGATATATTTAGGAATAGTGACTAATCCTCCTAAGCACTTTAATACACTACAATCACAACTCAAGCACCTTTTCTTCTTAACCAATTCACTTATCTCATACACGTAGCCCTCTTCTTTCAATTAAGCACTTCTATAATTCCACTAGCACAAATCAATAAGCATTGGAAGTGTTTTCTATGCATTTTCACTATCATTTTTCTTTTCTTGTTTCTTTCTTTTCTTTCTTTTTTCTTTTCCTTTTTCTTCACACACTCCATACATTAACTCATCAGCTAGTGACTCTTAATTTCAACTTTAGTGCACCGACAGGCCCTTCCATGGTTCCACTCAATAGCTACTCCCCAATCTCTAACCTTACTTCGTTTAGCGACTAAGTGCCTTAGGAGGTAAAGGTTCAATCAAGATCAATTCAAGAACAAAACAAGGGTATGGCTTGTAATGTGGGTACCAAAGAAAAGGTCTATAGGCTCAAAGGGACTAGCAACGGACAATTGTATTTCGATGTGACAAGCACACCCATGATCAAACAAGAAATTGCCTATGTCATCTCCTAGATTACCCCAACTTACAATTTCGCTTCAATTAACGCACGGGGAAAGTTCTAGACTACACAGGATAGCACAGAGAATCACAAGTCCTTACTCACACATTGCACATGACTCAATCGAGACATTTCTGTTCAACTCTCAAGTCAAGCAAGCACACATAATTGAGAAATTTAAGCAATATTACACTATGTGGCATACAAGTCAAACAACTGAGAAAAGGCGTCACAAAATAGGCTGTTTACTTTACTTAGGCTTAACAATTCAATTCAAATAAACGGAAAAACAGAATGCATGTCATACCTACTGTGCCAGCATCAACCATATCAATGAGTATCTCAAAATGACTCAGTTTCTTCCTAAACTACTCCTACAAAGAAATTAAATTGCCCGGTTCGAGCTACATCCTTAGAAAAGAACCGGTGCCTTAAGAAAAATCAAGGAATACTACCTAACTATCCTAAAAAAAGTTAAATCTTTTTGTTGTTTTTAATCAGACTTTATCCCTTAAGAAAAAGATCCATCGTCGGGAAAAATCCAAGCTTTTTAAAAAATTGTTAGTTTATACACTAAAAATTAGTTTATACACTAAAAATAAGAACAATACAACTATTAAAAAAAACCAAAATAAAACTAGTTCATACATGATATACACTCACAACACATGTATTTCGTGCACCCTATTCTTAAATAATGCATAGCCCTTGATGCATGCAAACATGTAAAACAGAGCAGGGTGAGAAGAAAACTCCCTGTCAATCAGTGCTTGTGTCCTCAGTATCCGATCCGAAGGGCACCATAGCCATCGGCCCGATAGCACCATCGCCATCCTCATCCTCTGTATCCGAGCCCTGGGCAGTGTTGGAGTCCTCCGACGGGTGAACAGGGCTGCCAGGTGCAATCCCCAACATCTCCTTGGATGCGCTGGATAAGTCATCTCTCAAGTGCATGCGCTCCTCGTCGGTCACGCCGGCCCTGCTCATGAGCAAGTTTAAAGCGTTATAGATATACCTGTTAAATTCTCTTCTCGCTCCAGTCGAGCAGCTGGGGTGAGTTTGGACGATGTCTCCATAACCAAGGTGATGTACATGAGCCTTGTCGGTGCCTCCACAACCTCATCGTGCCCGGGGTACTCGGGTACTCCGCGAGACCTCATATACTGAGTCAGTAGATTGCCGAAGAAGAACCGCCGAATCTGTCGCCCGAACCTGGTGCGGGCCATCTCGTTGAGCATGATCTCAGCGACATTAATGGGTCGGCCGGTCATCAGGGAGAAGATGAGACACACTTTGGCGCGAGTGCAATCACTTGCTTCCTTAGCCACTTAGCATTCGAATCGACGCCACACAGAGTGTGACGTATCAGCTCATATTTTGGACTTTGGATTAGGCGCTGGAGTCTCTTTGGGTCGGCATTCTCAACCCCTAAATAGTCGCACAAATCTTCCTTGCCCATCGGCACATCCTTTCCTCGGACATGTGAGGTGGAGCTGTGATAATTCCAGTTTGCATAAAGCTCACGTACCATACTCAGGTTCGCAGGCCCCGGGCATTCCAAGAATTTGTCCATCCGTAAGGCTCGCAGTCTGGCAAGCACATCTGGGAATTTCCTCTCTAAGGCAATGGTGTTAATTCCCATCTCAGAGACATATCTTCCCATTGGCACAAAGTCTCGATACCAAGCAACAGCCGCATCGTCTACCAAATCCAAACGAGGCCTCGGCCTTGATGGCACTTGCTGAGACCCCTTGGCAACCTGATTCCCTTTTGATGGCCTGGAAGAGCTTTCTCCCTGTTTGCGCTTTTTGGTTACCGGCACGGTAGTGGAGGATTTTCCAATGCTTTTACCCTTGCTAATATTGTCACGAGCTATAGTATCCTGCAACACCAGTAAACATGAATGTGAGCAATGTTCAAGACATATGCCATAGGTTGGCATGCAAGTCGTCAATTGACCCCACACTTAAAATCGAAGGCATAAATACAAGTGTTGCACCTCAAAAACTATGGGTACTCAATACTTCCCCATGCGACACAATAATTATTGACCATGGAAATGTGAATACTTACTAAGGGCAGCTAAAAGCAGAGGCTCGACACCTTTCACAAATTCTAAAGGATGCTAAATTAAGCTAACTCACAAAATTTTACAACATACATATACACAAGTAATGGTGTAAGAATATGTTCGGCATCAAAGTTATATCCCCCAACTTGGAAAAGTATCCCGAGACACCCCACACTTAGCCCAAATACATACACAAGTGCCTTCGGTTACTCAGACTTCACCGGTGCACAAAAAATTTCACTTAGGCATTTAAACAAACACAATGTGGGCATAAAGTGTGTTATTAGATTTCAACAATGGTGGAATATGATGGCCCTCCCGATTGTCAAAGAAGTAGAGGGAATTCTAATTTACTACTTCGACTACACATGAAGTACACAAATTTTGCCAAAACAACACACCACCATAAAAGTGTCAAGAGAATTACATGAAGGAGTGGAAAACTATGTGAAACTATGGGGGGACCTGTGGTCTTGGGGTTGGGAGTTTGTAAACTTAATAATAAAAACACATAAAGAACATAGAAGAGAAGAAGAAGAAGAAGAAGAAGAAGAAGAACATACCTAGAGATGGAGAAGACAGAGGATGAAAAATTGAAAAATTTTCGTGAAGACTAAGGAGAAGAAGATCGCTGGCAGAAGAAGAGAAAGTTTGTTTTTGTGTTTGTTGTGTGTTTGGATTCGGGGGGGTTTGGGAGAGAATATGGGTCCTAATATTAGTGTAACCGGGTATGTGGGTCGGGTATTTGGGTATGGGGTAAGATTTAAAACATATTAAATTAAAAAAAAATACTTACCTGGACACCTCCCCCAGCTGGCCGCTCGCGCCCTCCCTGGCGCTGGGGGTCTTGGACGCACTGCCTGCAGCGGCCCAAGCAGCGCCGGGCGCTGTTTTTCGGATCTTTTTTTTTTTTTTGTATAAACATCCCAATCCCCCGAACCTTATATATACAATTTACACATCCTACACCATTACATCTAATATTTCTATACCTATACATCAAGTGCAATACTTTATCTAATCTAAAAGAGTAAATTAAGAAGTTAAACTAGGAAAGCGATAAAAAATTAGGTTGCCTCCCAATAAGCGCCTGATTTAACGTCGAGGCACGACTCAGATTCTCGCTATCAATCTGGATTAATTTCTAGCCTTGGAGCTTCTTCAACATATGGCTTGGGAAGGGTCAGAGTGACAGGCCCTTCCAACTCTTCAAATTTTCTGAACCCCTGGACATAACTGTAGGACATATCCAGTACTTGCTTAATTTCTCCCATCGTTCCATCTTCATTATTTTTTACATCCCCAATCAATACTCGTTCAACAGGATCTATAGGGCTCATATGGGGCACTATTGATGTAGAATTACTCTCTACCACAGAGATCATGGATACTTCTTCATAGTGGGCTGGACTACCTGAGCGCTTTATAAACATTGAATACCTCTTCTTGGTTACCCACTCTCATCGTCATCTTTCCTTCGCAAACATCAATAATAGCTCGGCCCGTGGCTAAGACCCTAAAATAAATGAGACTTCCTGATCGGGCTCGTAATCCAGGATGATGAAATCAGCAGGAAATATGAAAGAAACCACTTGAACTAGCACATCTTCAATCACTCCCTCTGGCCGAGCAAGGGAGCGATCAACTAACTGTAAGGCAACTGTTGTTGGGCGTGGATCACCCAACCCCAGCTGTCTGAACACTGATAGCGGCATCAAATTTATGCTTGCTCCAAGATCACATAGAGCTCGCCCAACAGCATGTTTCCCAATTGAAATTTGGATGGTGAAACTACCTGGATCCTTCAATTTCTGAGGCAACTTACCTTGAATTCTGGAACTGCACTCCTCAGTGAGTGCCACCGTCTCAAACTCGGTTAGCCTCCTTTTATTTGCCACAATGTCCTTGATGTACTTTGCATATTTGGGTACTTCTTGTAAGATGTCAACCAACGGAATATTAATTTGTACCTGCTTCAAGATATCAAGGAACTTTTTATATGCATCATTATCCCTTAACTTCTGCAATCTTTGAGGGAATGGAGGTGGTGGCCTTGCAACCAATTGTGGGGGTTGCTCAGCCACTGCCTCTCCAACCGGCTTCTCTGGTTCTTTGGCTTTCTCTGCTGTTGACTCTATGGTGGTTGGCCTCTCATTAAAAGTCACCTGTTTCCTCTTTTTAGATTCAACTTCTTCCAGTTGTCTCCCATTCCTCAACCGACACGGCATTAAGGGTCACCCTAGGATTTGCTTCAGTGTCACTAGGGAGCGCTCCAACTGGTCTAGTATTTTGAGCACCGGCAAGCTGTCCCATTTGTCGCTCCAAATTTCTTACTGTTGTGGTGAGGGCTTGGTATTCGATCCTGAACTGTATATTGTCAAGCACAAACTGTTTCAACAATTCATTTGTATTTTTTTCTACCTGTTGAGGTTGCTTCTAAGGTTGATTGAAATTTCCTTGGGGTCTATACTGATTCTGGTTCTGCTGATTTCCACCCCATGAGAAGTTAGGATGATTCCTCCAATTCGGGTTATAAGTGTTCCCATATTGGGCATTCTGATTCATTGGCCCCCTGCTCTGCTGTCCCACATAATATATAGATTCTGGATTCGTGGGGCACATGTCACTCATATGGCTGTCACCACACATTTCGCAGCACAGAGATGTACCTGTTGCCTCGATTGTACCTGTTGCATTGTCATTCTGTTCATCTGGTTTACTAGTTTTGCCATCTCAGCTCTCATGGCTGTGAAGTCATCGAGCTCAATCAACGGCTGCCTTCTGTTTAATTTCCTTGCGTGAATCGCCATCTCCTTGCCAGTTATGATCATAAACAGTAAAGTTATTCAGCAAGAGTCAGATTTCGCTATATGGTTTTGCCATACAACTGCCTCCACAAGCTGAGTCAAGATTCATCTTTGAGGCCTCATCTAACCCATCAACAAAAGTATGTCCCAAAACCTCATCAGTCTGACAATGATGCGGACAATCTCTAAGCAGCTTCTTGTATCTTTCCCAGGCTTGACGAAGAGTTTCTCCATCCCGTTGTTCGAACCCAAGAATTTGACTTCTTAGTGACTTTGTCTTTTTGGTGGGAAAGAATTTGATTAAGAATTTCCTGGCTAGATCATCCCACGTGTGGATTGAGTTTGCGGGCTCTTTCTGCAGCCATTCCTTTGCTTCCCCCAATAGTGAAAAGGGGAAAAGTGTCAACCTGACATAATACTTGGAAACATTTGGATAATTGTAGGTATTCGTAATTTCCAAGAAATTTTGAGTATGCCTCTACGGATCATCATGAGACAGACCCACATATTTCCCTGTGGACTGAATCAGCTGCACCATATACTGTTTGAGTTCAAAATGCCCTGTGATCTCAAATTTCACAATAGCCTAAGTCATATTAGCGAGATTGGGCCTTGCAGCTTCTATCACCGCACGCTTTGCATTACCTGCCATCTCTATTGGCTGTGGTTGAACTACAATGTCCAACTCTCTTTCTATTATAGTTCTGGCTTCGACCTCTGTTCTCACCCTGTGAAGTGTCCGTTCAATTTCAGGATCAAAAGGAAGAAGATTGTTTGCGCTTCTACTCCTCAGCATTCAAGAGAAGAGCCTGTGTCAATACAACAACGTAAATTGATAAGTAAAACTTGAACAAATAACAAATATAAGCTTAAGTCGGTAAAGTAGCAGATTTTTAAGTCCCCGGCAACGGCGCCAAAAACTTGTTGCTTCCTAACGCACACACAAGTATACGTAGTCGACAAGTAATATAGGATTTTAAGTCCATATATCGTACCCACAGGGACTTATATCAACTACTTACTAACATACTAATATCGTTATTTAATCAAGCAAAATTCAAGTTCAATAGTTGATTATACTAAACTACAATTTTAAGTTATAACTAAATTATCAAATAACTAAGTGATTGTATTTACTCAAGAGAGACAAACATTCTAGGGTTATGATTAATTTACCAATCTTATTGTGTTCTAATTAACTCTCCCTTTCATATAATTCACTCGTGGTTGCTAATTAATCGATAAACGTTCTCATAGCCTTCTCCCGAAGTACTACTCGCGTATTCTTAATAGATTAACGCCTATATTCCTATGGAATCAACCTATTAAGAACGTAATAAGATCACGATATTTAATTAAGTACGGTGATTAGGTATATTCCTATCCTAACCACGAATCCGCCCCCCCTAAAGGTTAAGATCATGCCCTCTTCAACTCTTCTCTAATCTAAACACGGGTTTCCCAAGCATAGCACAGATAGTAAATAGAACCTAACTGTTGGCCAGACAATTAAGCAATTAAACACAGAATTGAAGAAACAACCATATATTAGTGAATTATAATCAAGGTAAAGTTAATATCAAACAACAATATTCATGGCTAATCACAACCCCAGAACAATGGGTGATTAGCCACTCATGATCTAATCAAACTAAAGTATAAGTTTTGAATAAATTATAAAATAATAGAAAAGATTGAAGAAACTGAGAGTTCATGCTTCCTCCCGATTCCGTTGTGTGTTTTTGCTCCAAAATCACGTCTCGCCACTAAAATTAGATTTAGACTTTTTATATACTTGTTGGGGAGGTGTAGGGCCGAAAATAACCGTGTCCCGGGCAAAATAGGAGAGCTCTGCGTCATCGGCGCCCTGGGTAGCGCCAGCCGCCCACCAGGGCGCTGCTTCGAGTAGCCTTCTGTTTCCAGCGCCACAGGTGGCGCCAGGCGCTGCCTGTGGCGCCCAATTGCTCCCTTGTCCGTTTTTATTCCGTTTTGGCTTAATTCTTGCTTGTTTCGCCCCCAATTGCTCCCGACTCATTCCTACACATAAAAACACTTCAAATTAACATGAATCGTAGCATTTAACATCCCACTTTCACGAAACAAAAGTCAAATGTGAAGCGATATACATAGAAATATATATACTTTATACTAAACATCACAGATCATCAAAAATACTTAAAAACAAATGCTATAAGATTAAAAAAATGCATAAGATGTATGGGATGGTTAAACATAGAAAAATGATAAAACATATGACATAATATATTTTAAATTTATGCAATGATGTATCAAAGAATGCATATTTGGAAGAAAGACCATATCAACAGAATACAGAATGCATAAATTACTACTATGGTGTAAGGATCAGAAATTACATCGATATATATGACATATTTTTTAAAATTATACTTAAATTTGACCATATAATGCATCTATGAAACTGAACAAAGGGTAGAACAAACCGATTTAGTAAGAGACCGAAGTTACGTCCAATTGTTTAAAGAACTGTAAAATTACTCATGCTGTATATAATGTTAAAAGTTCATACCGTTCGAGAAAAATTTAGGCCGTTTCTGCTTCCGTATGCATATTCGATTTTTTCCTGCGAGTTTTTCTTCTTCTTTCATGTCAAAGTGCCGTAAAAACTGAATTCGTTGTGAGAAGTTGTAGAGTCTTGAAAAAGTAAAGTGAAATTTTGTAGGGCTACTCGGCAACCCCTCAGTCTGCTGATTCCGAAAACAAACTCTATTTCTTGTGATTGTGTAACTCAATATTGAAAATTTCTGAAGCAACCACAACAGGCTTGACTGCAACACTATTTTAGAAGAAAAACTACTGTAGACAAGCGTAGAAGCATGAAAGCCTGGATACGTATCAAAAAAATTAACAGGCGTTGAGGTAGACAGTAGTCCGAAATTGGGTTGAGAAACTGAATTTGTTTTGAGAAGTTGAAGAGTCTTCGAGAAAAGCTTAAAAAGAGAGCGGTTGGCGATAACAGTGCATATCTGATGCGCCTCTTTTTCATTTATATTTATGTTTTTGTATTTTATATCGTTTTTAATAAAGTAGTTTCTTAGTTTACTATAACTCCTACAGACAATTTTTTAAATATATTTTTGAATAATTAAAAATTGAAGTACAGCAGGACACTTAATTCTTATATTACCAATATCTTTTCAATTGAATGAAGAAGGCGTTAGCCCATTGTTATTAACTCTTACCAAGTTGAAACTCTTGCCAAATTCTCACTTTTACCAATATTGTAAATATTTGCAAATCGTCGTGTTTATGTATATTAATCCATAGGAGAGACCAAAGTCGTCTCCCATGTTGTATATTTTAAAAGCGGTGTAGCTTGTGAAATTTGACCTTAAGAGTATATTTGGAATATTTATATTTTTTTTCCTGTATCTTATCTTCTTAACATATCGCACAAATGCTCTAGATATATGTGATGTAATATCATAAGACATTCTATACTTTTGGATTTTCAGATTTCTAAATAAAAACATAATGGATAAATATTCTTCAGATGAAGAGAGGTAAAGTTTATAATTGCTGTTTAGTGTTGAATGACCAAATCGTCATGGATATGCAACTGATTGATATATATATATATATCTTTATTAACCACTAATCAACACCATGGCACACTATCGGTTCTATAATTCATCTAACTTTTAGCTCATTGTTCGTGAATATGTAGCATAAGGCTTTAATAATTCCTTGTTTTTAATACATAAACCATATGGCCTTCCATGAAAAATGGTTGGCTTTGGACTGAATGTTCTTCCAGTTTGTATTGCCTATATGGTTTCTTTGTTTCATGTGTAGGAAAAAGAAACTGTTTCAAATATAATAATTACCTTCCAATTGCATCATGATTTTCTTTTTGAGTACGTTTTGAAACAGTTGTATGAAGTTTTTGATTGAAAGGAAATATGATTTATAGTAGTTTTATAAAGGTTTTGAATATGTGTATTAATTTAATGAAATTAATACTCACTGGAAGGTAGATGTATTGATCCCCATACTCCTAACCCCATTATTGTTTAACGATTAAAGATTATCTTATCATGGTTTTTCTTCAATATCATTTGACTTACTCTATTCATGCTTCAGGTTGGTGAAACTGTCATAAGTGTTTTTAACACCAGTATGCATGTTCTTTCCTTTTATCATTAATGTATCAATCTGGACCGATTATTAGCTTACGTATTTTCTGTTGTAGCACATGCAATAATTGTGTTGAATCTTGATCAAGTTGTACATGACATGTTTACACACAAATTGCAGCCAGTTGTAATTATTGGGGGCCGGGAGACTGGAGTAGCAGCTGTTGCGACACATTCTATGTGTAGTGAATGTTGTGGTTGTAAACTGATATTATTTGTTATACTTGTATATTCTGAATATCCAGTCTTGATCGTCTTTTTTCCTTATGATTGACTCTTTTACATCAGGAATAACCGTATGTAAAAGAGATGAGTAACGAGAGCATAAAATCTAACTTTTTGGTCCACCAAATAGTGGAAGACATGGGGTAAGCCATTTGGTTTCAGCATAAATTGGTTTACTCCAAGTCACAATACTTAATATGAGGAAAAATTGTCGTTTCCAGAAGTCGGAAAGTTGGTTAAGACGCGCATTCTACAAAGGGATGAACATTCATCTGCACTTTAGAGGTGATCTGCTAGCACCAGAAAACAACGGCGAATGACCAACTTTAAAACAGCTAAAAGAGGCATAAAAGTAATGACATTAATTACCCCGCTAACAGAGTTGATTGATAGTTGTAACGGTATAAAAAATGTACAATATCCACACATTATTTTATCTATGTTGATATATATCTTTACTAACCACCACTACTAGAAATCAGGAAAATAGAGACTAAAGATTAGCGACCAAAGTTGGTCTGCCAGAAAAAGCGACCAATTTTGGTCACTAGTATAGACAAAAAAATTGAAAAAAAAACTTAAATATAATAGCGACCAAAATAGGTCGCCCAGTGGTCGCAATTTTGTTCAACATTTTGACCGGCCTGGTCAAACAAAGCTGGTCAAAGAAAATTCAAAACTAGCGACCAATTTTGGTCGCCAAACTGGACCCACGTTCAATTTTAGCGACCAAAGTTGGTCGCCCAGGGATGGGAAAATTTCTGGGGACATAGGCGACCGAAGTTGGTCGCTATTGTTCAATATTAAATTTAATCAGAAATTAAATTGTACTATAAGCGACCAAAGTTGGTCGCTATTGTTGAATATTAAATTAAATAAGAAATTAAATTGGCGACCATCTTTGGTCGCTTATCTAAAGGAATTTTATGGTGCAATAAGGGACCAAAATAGTCGCTAATTTGTTAATATTTTACCTTGATATATATATATATAGTTATATATATTTATTTTATATAGAATACATTATATATATATATATATATAACTATATATATATATATATACATGTATTCATGTTCTTAT